>JAJOOE010016775.1:0-11007 GCA_036250405.1 Solanum raphanifolium
ATTATTTCAAAAAATATGATTTATACGCCATAAGTTCTAAAAATTATTAAAAATACCTATAAATTTATATTATCATTTTTATAATGAATGTGTTCTGTTAAAAAATTACCTTATAATATAATTGATAACAATCAACAAAAACAAAATAACAATATAGACAAGACAATACATTAATCACATACTCAAACTTATCACTAATTCAGTTATAATTATAATCCATTAAACAAATTGTTTTTTTTCTCAATTTTACCACTCAAATTAGATATCAAACTATTTCAGAGGAGATAGTAACAAATATTAGTTAGAATTAATATATAATGAGTTATTTTTGTAAAATATAAAAATTTAGGATAATTTTTAATTTTTTTAAAATTCCCAAATATTAGAACTTACTCAAAAATACTATTTTTTTTGAGTATTTGGGAACTTGATACTTGGCAAATATACACTTCAAGCGCCAATGCCCGTTTTCTTCAAATTCAAAATTCACTGTCAACTCTTCTCCCTGTCCTCTCTCGCAAAATCAAGAAAAGGCCACTGGTAAAATTCCGAGCTTTTCCATCGCTCCAATGGAGAAGCGGCTTCGTTCTTCTCTAAAAACTTCAGCCGAAGAATTCCTTTCTTCAACAGCAAAACTAGGGTTTAAATCCATTAAACCATCTCTCAAAACCCTAATTCACACTCTCAGTCCTTCTTCAGATCTCACCACTACGCTTCCTCTCGCCCTCCACCACTCCATTTCACAATCCATCAGGAAATACAAAACCCTAACTGATTCCGACTCAACCGATGTCGTTTTATCTCCTCAAACACCGCCGACGAAGAGGGTCCGTAGATCTGCCCGGAACAAGAAGAGTGAAGAAGAAAAGGATGATGCAAAGCAATTAATCGTTGAGGGTATTCGTATATATGTTTATATTTCGTTTCTCTGTGTTTCTCATCCGAGAAAGGCGTTTAGGGATTCTGATTTATTGCCGGCGGTTAGGGCGTTACATGATTGTTTGATTTTATTTGAGTCTGATTCTGTTTTGTTATCTGAAATTGCTAATTTATGTGAGGAGTGGTGGAAGGACGGTTTGTATGGGAAAGAAACTCTAATTTCTCAGGCATTGCCGTTTCTGTTGTCGAGAGCTTTGACATTGAAGAAGAAAGTGGATGTGCATAGGGTTTATATGTTAAGAGAGGCATTTACGTTGTTGGATTTTGAGGATGAGAGTATTGAGGATTTGAAGCATTTGATTATGCGTTGTGTGATTTCGCCTCTGTTTTTGAAGACCGAGGATGGGAGGAAATTTATTGCATTTACATTTGGTTTGAGCGTGCAGCTTCTGAAAGAGGCATTGGCTATGCTTAAATCACAGATTCCATTCGGGCGTAAGTCTATCTTGGAGGCATTTGGGGAGATTGTTTTTCGGGCATGGAAGGTATCCGAAGGGCTGGCTAAGGATGAGATTGAGAATAACTTCTTGCAGGGGATGATAGATAGCTGTGTACATGCAAGTTCAGCGGTACTTGCTGTGTCCATTAGAAGGGTTTTAGGGGGTTTTATTAATCAGAGAACCACAGAGGGGGTTGAGAAGCTCATTTTTCATCTTGCTGAGCCTGTTGTTTTCCGCTCCTTGCAGGTATTGGACATAGCTTTACTCCTTATTTTCAAGTTTCAGGATTGTTGGAACTGTCTAACCTTTGGTCTCACTTGCTATGATACCCTTCCACTTCTTGTATATCTTACTCAACTGCTAACTTATCCACCCCCCCCCCCCCCCACCCCCCTCTCCTAGATTTCTACTAGAAAAGTTTTCTCCATTCAGATATAAGGTGTCGTGCATCATTCATTCACTAGTTTCATCGGGGTTGAGTTCAATAAGTAGAAAACTTTGCTGAAAGCATGGAACTTTCTGCATTTCTAATTCTAATAGTGAGATTTATGAGCTCAATCTACAGTTTCCATCATGTTTTTCCAAAGAACTGTCATTTCAAGGATTTCAAACGGCACTCTTAGTTTTTCTGCATGCTTCCATCTTCAACTATCCCTTTTTATTTCATTCATACTCCTTTCAAATTCTGATTCTCAGTTAAAGTGCTTTAGGAGTCTTGGGACCAAACATAATACCAATTAGAAACAAAGGATTAAGCTTCAGATGTGGCTACCAACAAAATAGGATAAAGGCTCAACGAGGTTAATTAGGAATATCACATCTGGGTAGGTAAGTAGAAGTATAAAGTATGGCTAATCAAAGAGATGACTGTATCATCTCCTAAGCTCAACATTCACCATTCTGCTTTGCAAACATGCCGGGCAAGTTCTAGATATCAATATGCAAACACAAAATATCACAAAATTTCTAATACACACATGGCACACATGTTCGACTTAAGACAGATCCATATCGAACCTCGATTAAGCAATCAGCAATAAGAGTTCAATATTAAGCCAATATAATCACACAAGAGTCAAGAAAATGAGCCTAGGTGTCTCAATAGAAGTCATTCACTTTTTCACAGCATGTTTTTTGAATTAAAAACAAAACTTGCATCATTCAGTTGATTTAGCTCCTAAACCTTGCACCTCAAATTCAAATGGCCCTAAGGCTAAGGTTCCCTACCTAATTCCTAAGGGGTGATCTTCATCCATCATTGGGCAGAGTCTTTTCTTCTCTAAAAAATAAATACTACTCCTAAAAATGAAAAAAATTATCCAGTTCAAAGGTGCCCCCCTCAAAAACGAACTGAGGCCATAAGAAAATCCAAGGGATAATTGAGATATTCTGCTTAAGACAACTAAAAATAAAAGAATACAACGTGCTAATTCTTTGTTTCTGTGTTTTACCTCTAGGATTGTGGAAGTCACTTCAAATTTAGTTGTATAATCTTAAATGAAGCTATTGGCAATGCATCTCTTTATTAGGTTCTTCTCCATACGTGCTAATTCTTTGATGCTTACTATATTACCAAATGGGGTTGGTTAAAGAATGCATAGCATATCTTTAGCATTAGTATTTTTTTTTCCCTTTTGGCATCCCTATTTTTTTATCCAGTCTTATGCCTACTAATAATTGTGACTTATAACACCTCTGCTTTTCTGGTAGGCTGCAAACTCAAATGTCCGACAAAATTCATTGCACTTATTTCTAGATCTATTCCCTCTTGAAGATCCTGATGCGACAAAAGAGGTGAAAGACACACTCCTTGATAAACAGTTCTTTCTTCTGGATAAATTACTTGTGGATGAGTGTCCTGATGTGCGGGTTGTAGCAGTTGAAGGTTGTTGCCGCATTCTTCGTTTGTTTTGGGAAGTTATCCCTTCACCAACAATCACAAAAACTCTAACCAAAATCTTTGAACATATGATACATGACTCATGCCCTGAGGTCAGGCTGTCAACAGTAAATGCTGTGATATACCTTCTTGGAAACCCCCATTCTCACGAGATCCTCAAAGTACTATTACCAAGAATGGGTCATTTGATTCATGATATTTCTCCTCCAGTTCGTGCTGCAGTTGTAGATCTCCTTCTCACTTTAACAGATTTAAGAAAATTTCAGTTTCACAAGGTATGGTCTGAACTGTATAACCTAAAACATACACAAGCCTGGATAATTGAGTTTCTGCTCAAGTCAATTTAACATTTTCTTATGCAGGTTGTGCATATAGACCTGTTGTTGTCTACACTTGCAAATGATCAACCAATGATTGGTCAGAAAATCACTAAGCTTCTCCTTCCTTCATACTTCCCCTCAAAAGTAAACCTGAAAGAAGCATGCAATCGCTGTGTCACACTTATAAAAAGGTCTCCTTTGGCTGGTGCAAGGTTCTGTGAATTTGCCGTATCAGAAGGAACCTCGCTGCAGTCATGGATGGAACTCTTGAAAAACCTCATCAGTTTGATTGTATCATCTGGCAAATTGGAGGCGGAGCAGATTGATGGTTCAATTATTGCAGCTTCCCACCTTTGTATCTATCTTGTACATGATGGGTCTTATCAGACTAAACTTAAAGAGGAATTGTCTGGCGAAAGACTGAAGCACTTGTTTGCTGCTGCAACCTCAGCATGTGCCCAGGCCTCTGTCTGTAACATTATTTCAAGTGTCTGTCCAGATGCAGTGGATGGCCTTTTCAATGACTGCATGACCTTGGTAACTAATTGTGGAGATTTATCCAATTCTTTAGAAAAGCAAGCTGAGGTGAGGTCTGTCCACAAAATGATGCTATCTTGCAATTGGTTGGATGAGATGTTTGAAAATCTAGCTAGGCATCTGCAAAGAACAGCCTCCCAGTGCCACGAGATATTTGGGACGGAACTGGTAAACTTTAGTGTTCCATCAACTAAACGGGTAAAGAGTAAGTCCTCCATCAAGCTCTCCTCTAAATCAAAGAATCTGAGGGAGAAAAAGATGTCCAATAAGGTTAAATGTAGCTTCAAGGAAGAGTACGAAATCGCTGTAGGAGTGGCTTGGCAGATTAAGGATCTCCTTTTGTCTGAAAATACAAGGACTGCTATTCTACGGAGTGGAAGCTTAGAAACTATACTCCTTTCTTTGAAGGCCATCTCTGAAGTTAGCATTTTACAATGTACACAACGTGAATATATGAGTGTGTCCCCAATTTTGGCATACACAGCTCTTGCTCTTCACAGATCTTTGCAGGACAACAACTTAGGTGGAGACAAAAATGTCAACAAGAGGAAGCGTAGAATGGAATCTGCAAATGAAACATCAGAGGTGAGTGGTGTTTTTCTATTGCTCGCTGCTTCAACTTCCAATACTATGTTCAAAAGATTAAAACCAGTTTTACTCTTTTTTTGTTAATCTTTTATTTAAAACAGAGTTCCGTCTTCTGTGCATCCTCGGTATCAAAGGGGTTCATATAATTGTACTGGGCTTAAGGGATAAGGAGGCACCAAACTTTTGCAGCGAAAATAATTGAGATATTATTTGTTGGCGGCTGGCGCAACAGATCTCATATTTATGTTTCCGTTAGGATTTCAATGATCTGTTTCTGGATGCAGAAATATTCCGTTTTCTGTTACAGTTAGGTTCTATAGATGAAAAAGTAATTGTCTTAAATTGATTGGTTTCAACCTTTCAAGGCTTTCCAATTAAGCTATCTATGCAGCATATATTAATATTTTTAGAGATATTATTGCTTTAAATAATTGAACCAAAATATGATATCAATGCGTAACTTCATTTATGGAATGCAATTCATGTTTATGGAGATTATTTTGTGGTAGCACTGTTTGGAGTTTTCTTCTTGGTGAAAGTCTTCCTGCTATAGGTTAAATTTTCTTGTTAGTTTATTATTAGTTCATTACTAATAGCCTGTTTGGATTGGCTTTTAGCTTATGACTTATAAGCCAAAAGTCATATGTTAGAAATTTCAACATATAACTTTTGGCTTATATATGTAAAAGAAAATTCTTACAAGGAAACCCGCAGCTGCTACTCTTTGGGTGCACATAGGGTAAAACCCCCGCTCCTATGCAATAGTTCATTAACCTCATAATAGAGGAAACCCTCATTAGGCAAGCCTAGTGCAATGAACTTGACCTAGAGGCAAACCCCTTGCTTTTGTTGGCAAGGGGTTTCGAAATTAGGCAAGCCTAGTGCAATGAACTTGACCCAGAGGCAAACCCCTTGCTTTTGTTGGCAAGGGGTTTCGAACTTGAGACCTCCAACATGAAAGTCACAAGCCCAAACCACTGGGCCATCCTGAAGGGTTATTTATGTTATTTTGGCTTAAAAACAAGTGCTTATAAGCACTTTTTTTTACCCAAATACTACAAAACTACTTAAAAAGCTATTTGGGCTTAAAAGTACCTAAAATAAACCAATCCACAGAGGCTCTAAGTTGTGCGGACTCTTCACTTCTAGTGCGGCTCCTGGGTCGACACGGTGGGTGTGGGTGTGAGATCCGTACCGGATATGGTCAAAAGATTTTGGGTACTTTGACCAAAATCGATAGAGAAATTTGAGATAGATACAATGATTTCTAATTCTAACTTAATAATAAACAATAAAGAGATGCATTTGTACTTGAGAGTTAATATCTCAGACGGTCACTCAATTTTGATGGTGCACTTAGAAAGTCACTCAACCTTGTTTATAACCCAAAAGTCATTCAACTTAGAGTAATTCACTTAGAAAGTCGCTCAACTTTATTTTATAACTCAAAAGTAACTCAACTAATAGTATTTCACTTACAAAGTCACCCAATCAATTTAATGATTTTTTTCATTACATTTTGTTGAAATGTAATTTTTATATTAAAATTTTTAAAGAAATAGTAAGATTCCCATTTAAATTATTTTATTGACTTGTTTCACTTCAGCAATCAAATTTGTAACATACTAGGAAAATGTGTCGTATTAAAATTTTAAATTCCTAAAAAGAATAAGAATTTTTCGATGTAAAGAAACAAAAAAAGATACAGACACTAGAAAGTAAAGGAAAAAGAAATTTTGTTGATATAAAAGGAAAGTAAGAGAAGAAAATCTAGAACAGAAAAGGAAATAATTTTTGCCAATTGTTGTTGTGCGTTTTTCAAGGAATTTATGATTAAATAATTGGAGTGGGTTCTCGATAAAATAATTAAAATGGATATTTTATTGTTTCTTAAAAATCTGGTTTGAAATAAAAATTACATTTCAACATAGTTTAAAGAAAAAATTGTTTTTATTGGTTGAGTGACTTTCTAAGTGAAATACCAATAGTTGAGTTACAAAACGAAGTTGAGTGACTTTCTAAGTGAATTGCTCTAAGTTGAGTGACTTTTGAGTCATAAAATAGAGTTGAGTGGCATTCTAAGTGAAATATTCAAAGTTGAGTGACCATTTGAGATATTATCTCTTGTACTTAATCATGATTACAGATTCAAATGTGCTCTCAAATATATGTGCATTCCCTTACTTCCAAATAGTGCATCATAATTTAGGCATATTTTTATGACTCTATTTTTTTATATTTGAATTATTTATAGCCAAATCCCCGCACCCATATCCGTATCTAGATTCGTGCCCCCGAATCTTAAAAGTTAGATCATGAAGGATCTGATCTCTAGATCTGCACCTGGATCGGATGCCCAGTCCGAGCAACTTAGGTTCATTACACAACATTAGAAAGTTTATCATTCTTGTTCCATGTATTCTGTTCATGAGAAACTATATACTTCACACACAGAAATGACTGCTTTTACCTTTACGTATTGGAGATTTGGTTTTCGCACTTATTTATCGGATTTTTTTTGGTTAATATGCTCCATTTTATCTTCCAGGAAACTGCATTGGAAATGACAATTCATCATCTTCTTCGCTGCACAAATAAGCTACTCAGAGTACCATCTAGTGAAATATCTGACCTCACCAGTAATGGTTAGCTTTTCCTTTCCATCTGATTTTCCTTTTGAGATGCACTTTAAAATAGAGTTTTCTTTTCATGTGTGGGGATTATAATGTGATGAATAAATCATTGGTTTTGATTTAATTCTTTTTGATCTATCAATAATGGTGCTTCTTAGTTGTCAATGCTGCCCATTGCCTTGATTATTATGATATGTCTGGTGAACTTATTGAAGAATAGACTAGGCTCAGTTTGTGATAAGTAGTTTGAGTTGTCCTGTTTGCTTTAGGTAACCTCTATGGTATGAAAGTTTCAATAGTGCAAAATGTTCATGGTGTTTCTTCTTTCCACTGTTATGTTCTTAGTGGGCCAACATTTGAACTCTTAGGTTGTTAAAAATCTTAGCTGCTCCATTAGATCAGGATGTGGCCCTGCTTGAACTTTTTAGTTTGTTGAACCACCTTGTCGGCGGAATTGCTGTATAACATCAAGATTTATGTCTTAACTTACAACCCTTTTGGCAGTTTAGTTCTTTCTCCTCTTTTTGGCCAATGCATGAACTGAATTGATCTATGTATACAACATGTATCCAGGATCTGATCTTACTAAACAACAGAGGATATTAAATGTGGTCAAGATGCTAACTGCAGTGCTGAAGTTCATTGCTGATGCTCATACAATGGATCTTGTACATAAAAGCCAGGAGGAATGCCTATCCTTTACTCTGCAAAACATAAAATTTATCATCTCAAATTTGAGGAGAAGTTCTGATGAGGAGCTGCAATTTACAGAAGACATGTTGAAAGAGATATATCTCTGTCTGAAGAGTTCCTTCACATATGTAGCCAAGTTGATGAATGTAGTGCTCAAGAGTTTCTCTGAGGTATCACAACCTTTATGGGGAGCTTTTGACATTGCCAATGAATTGTTAAACCTTTATGTTTCCATTGAAGAGCACTTGGGCTATGGATATGCAGTCCGTCTTTTTCCTGCAGTCAAACCATGGGTTCCTGATTTAATTCTGGCATTAGGATCTGTAGACCTGATGAAGAAGATTCCCGGAGGCAGAACTAGTTCCTTTAATCCAAAAAATGATCTTCCATTGTGGGTATCCACATTAGCCAGGACTGAGCTGGCTGAACAGCAAGATACAAATTCTGATGAGGAGCCTGATAGAATTTCTAAGACGGGGGACTTCAAAACATTCAAGAAACTTGTGAATTTAATGGTTCAGCTGTTGAGAGCTAACTATAATGTGCTGGATGCAGTTGGGCTGACTATATTGAATAATGTGCTGGTTGGGCTGAAAAGAAAGAGTTTTGATCTTGTGTTTGGGCTCCTGCATTTTGTGTGTGTTAAGTTAGTCAGACATGATGAAAGAGAGTGGAAGGAACTTACATTAATGTTGACATCCCTCCAGCAGATCTACCCTCAACTGGAGTTAGAAGAAGACTCATGTAATGATGAGGATGCAAGACAGGAGTTGCATAGTGCAAGAGCATTGGTTGAACCTGTTTGGAAATGTTATTTATGTGACGATGCGAGGAATTCTTTTGAAGAAGAGTAGGCTGTTGCTTTCTCATCTGAAACGGATTTGTGGAAATGTCTAGTAACCCTAAACATGAGGGCATGGATATATGGGCATTGCACAATGGACAGTAGTGCTGGATTTTGGTGTAGATTAACCAAATATATGTATATGGATGTATTTATTCAGATTGCGACAATGGTAAAGATATCAGACTCCTTGTCTCTGTCAAGTCGAACACACCTCTTAAAGATTGCAGATGCAGGATTCATGTTGTACAGAAAGGAAAGAAAAGTGTGCAGACCAATTATCATGTTGCAAATGGGGCAGTCATAAACCAGATGGATTGTTATTCCTTTCAAGATCCAGTGGTGCCAATAAGCCATTTAATATTTGCTGATGATGTAGAATTTGCTCAAAATTTTAATTTTGAGTTTTACTTTTCCAAAGTATGTAAGGGCAAAACGAGTATTGATGTATTTGTTTGGGGAGAAGTCCAACTTTGCCTATCAACTATGTGGAACTGTTTAACTATGCCATCCTTGGGAGTCTGCAACAAAAGGTCCTCATACATTTTCCCTTATTTTTCACAATCAATCACAGTATTCAGCCACTGATATAGCAAGCAAAGCTAACAGGATTGACATAAAGTGTGTTATGTGGGGAAGACAACTAGGATCATAATCTTCATCGTTGTTACTCCTGTGTCTTATCTCGAGATTTAGGCATCCCATTCACAGGGCCGATTCAACAACATTGGGGGTCTAAAGCCAAATCATAGAGAGGGGCCTTAAAAAAAATTAAAAAAATCATCCTATATAATTTTATTTAAAATCTACTTTTCTGGTCTTTTTAGATGCGAATTCATTAATTACTGTTTTATAATCGATTTATTTTAGTAATTCTTTTTCAATTGATAATATAGCTAATCCATTCAATCTCTCTTGAGACATTGTTGATCTTAGATAAGATTTTATCAATTTTAGTTTCGAAAAACTTCTTTTGGCTGAGGCAACGGTTACAGGAATTGTTAACATTATTCTATAAGCAATATATGCATTAGGAAAAGAATCAAGTCTTTTTATTTGATTGAGTATTTCCATTAGATCATTATATTCTACTTGTATTATTTCCCTTATTACTTTTAATTCAAAAAATAAATCTAAACCATCAATATCAGAATAACTATTATGTGTTAAAGAAAGTTCAAGGTTAAGACAACGTTTTTTTAAATTCTCATCATCTAGTGATCTCAATTTTTTACCATTAAATAAGAAATCAAAAATATTTTCATATGCTTCAAATTGGTCAAATCTATTTTGAAGTGAAAAAATAGCTTGATCTACTATATATATATATATATAAAGTAATCAACTCTAAAAGATTCTTCAAGAGACTTTGTGATTTCATCATCAATATTTTCATCAAATCGTTTCTTTCTAAATGCTATGCGTTTCTTACGAAATTCAGGTTCTATATTCATCTCATATGCAATTTCCTTAGCAGAAATCATAGCACTCACAAATCCTTCTTCTCGATATTTTTTGAAAAAAGAAATTAGGCCTCTTAATTGATCTATGGCAACATCAATATGCATATCCTTAGATTGTAAGCTTTTACTAATTGAATTAACCGCAAATAATATGTCATACCAAATAGTCATACCCAATAAAAATTCAAAATTTTCAAGCTCATATGTTGCTAAACAAGTAGCTTCACTTTTAGTTTTTGGATCCTCACTAACTTCTTCTAGTTTCAATAAAGCATCTCTTATTTGTGGAGCTTGGAATCTTAATGCTTTAATACTTTCAACACGACTTTCCCAACGAGTTTGTGACAATGATTTAAGAGTTAGATTGGGTACAAAATCTTTTAAAATTTTCCACCGCTTGGTAGAAGAAGCAAATAACGTATATATACGTTGTATCACTCCAAAAAATGATACAGCTTTCGTACAAGAATTAGCCATATCACAAAGTACCAAATTTAAATTATGACAACCACAAGGTGTATAAAATGCCCTAGGATTTATATCGAGAAGTCTTTTTTGCACTCCTTGATGTTTTCCCTTCATATTTGATCCATTATCATATCCCTGTCCTCTTAAATTATCAATATCAAGTCCAATATTTTTTATCTCAT
>JAJOOE010016776.1:0-38072 GCA_036250405.1 Solanum raphanifolium
AATTTATATATGTACCAAAGAACCCAAGATATGTTATATCTAGAATATATCATAAATAATATTAAAGAAATATTCAGATTAAAACAACTATCGGAAGAATATTACAATAAATATTATTACATATTACCATGAATTTATCACTACCAAAAAATAATATTAAAAGAATATCAAGATTAAGACACTTAGCAAAAGAATACTATAATAAAATCTTTAAAATAAAATACTCACCTACCACACTACCACTTCCATGAATTCACCAACTACCAGTTCCGCTATGAAAAATGGTATCAATGAAGTTCTCAACTAGATTGCTACGTTTCTAAGGATTAAATGAGAGATTCCATAATTTGCAGAAGTATTAGTTATCTAGTAAATTAATTTAATATAAATTTATGTGTGTGTCTGGCGTGGTTTATTTGGTTATTTGATTATGTTTGTTATGTGCCTTATAGGTTTATTACTTGTTGCTTGGCTCATAAGTTGCTAGTTATATGCTATTATCCTTCCATATTTTGAGATTATTTATTTTACGATATGCGTATTATATGTACTTTGTTCATGAAAAATGTGTTACATTAGACCAATTTCTTATATATCACAAGCTTTATATAGATGATGACTATATTTTGTGACCTATATACTAGATATGTTATAAATTATAAATTATAAATCATGATAGAAATGACTTTATCGAATATTTTATAGTTGGTCATAGCATTAGATGCCTATAAAGGTAAGAAAAAATCAATATATATATATATATATATATATTACAGTACATTTAGTGGTAATATTATATGCGCTACGTGTTTCATGACATAAGGGTATACATAGCATTATTTTCATAAGTTCATTAGTTTGTATGTTAAATGTCATTTGGGGGGGTAATGATGTACATATTCTTTGTACCACTGTCCCCCTTGTCTTTAGTTACATGTAATGTGAATCATTAAGTATATGCTAATAATTATATAAAGAATTTGCTTACACGCCATCTGTTATATGAAGTATTGGTACATATGCACTCTCTTCAACATGAATTTCGTTATATAAATTTTCTTCAGAAAAACTTGAATAAATACTTGTCATAATTATTTTATCCACAATACTGAATATAGATCATGACGTTTTTTTTTTCACTTTTTGTATTCGAGTTCTTTAAAATGATCGGTATTCTTGATTATTTGAACAACATTTCTTTGGAAAAAATGTTGGGTGAGACATATAGTTATTATGTAATATTGTACTTTATGATTCAAACTGGTGACTACTTGTAGCTCCAAATATTGAAAAAGAAAGTATGTGATGAGCTAGCTTCTAAATTGTTAATTATTATTTATTTTGTATTGTTATAAGGAATAAGTTTATTGTGTGTCCTTAGTTCTAACTATGTACTGGAAGTAAGGTAATGAGAGTTCATTATGCAAGAATTCTATAGGTTTCCTGTAATAAATTTGATATATACCTATTGTGGTGTGTTATGCTGTGTATAGGGATAATGAAGCTTCCTAGATTTACATAAGGTATTTTATGTCCTCTAATAACCATTCAATTTATTTTCCAAAAAAAATAATTGGTATCATAAATATTATTTGTGGACCATCTCATAAGAAATTATTTTGTTCTCTTTTAAAATTTCTTGGAGTCCCTATCATAATAGGGAAATATTATATGAATAAATATAGTACTCGAAGAATTTTTTTTCCAGAGATAATAAGATAACTAATTAAGAAGAATTATTTGAGCTATGTAAGTAAATGTATAAGAGAATAATTGTGATTTCTAGTGTGAGACCTAACTAGGTATGTTTTGGAGTAACTTTATTTATTAGCCAAAAAAAATTGTGTGTGATCCATCGAGACTTAATTGTTATTTTGTTACAAAATTACTTATAGGTTTATGAAAATTTAATTGTTAACCCACAAAATCCTACTTCTTTAACAAGACTTATCAATGTGTTATACGGACTATTTATTTATTTATTACATTTTTCATAAGATAGGAACTTACATGATCAGGTAATTCATGAGTTATTTGCTTATATAGTATACCTGAATTAAGAAAGATCCAATCACATGATTATATGTATACGTGCTATAAATCATATGCCTATGTGTCATTAGATATTTTTATGTATGTTGTAAATCGCTTGAACCGTCTATTTTTAGGACACATATATAAATTATACATTAATACATTATATGAATTATTGATTACATTCGACCTATTATATAAATGACGAGCTTATATGTAATCAACACGTGTAATTTTTTTTTCGAGTTAACAATTTCTATAGTATAACATTCTAGATCATCTGCTTGATGTCTATGCGTGGTATGAATAATTGTTGAAGTTAAATGTTTCTTTGTGTCGTACAAAATATGTTTATATGTTACATATATCGTACAAGATAAGGTACATGTTATGTGTTGTATATTAGAGAATATACACATAAAGGTCAAAGATTAACACTTAAATATTATAGACATTGTAAACTACCTATTTAAGTGGCACCTACTTTGTGAATCATTTGTTTAAGTATTATACGTTTTTCAAAGTTTATATAATTAATGCATCTAAGTTTAGCTACATAGATGATGGATGATTTATTATCTATAAGATGTAAAATGTATTTGTTTGAAAAACTACAATCTATGTGTTAGTGTGTCTCTTGTTTCATAAAGCCTGATAGTTACATGTCAGGTGTTTCTTCAGGATTACCTACTTAAATGTTATTGATAAATTATCTAATTTCATAATTAATTTTACCCTGATCAATTACTTATACTTTATCTATTTCATAGAAAAATGTCTTTATATACTATAAGTTTCAAAAATATGTGAGCACACATATAATATGGTTCAAGGCTTAATTACCCATATTCTATATGCCTTCAAGAATATGTGATTATATGTCATATATCTGTCTATTAGAAATCAATTCCTTTCACGCTAAAAGTATTACGATAGACAAGTCTTTTCCAAAAATGTAATGTGCTTCATAATGAATTAGTTTATGTGGTACTGGCTATGCACGTCAAGGGGTAACATCACACTTGGTGTATGATCAACAAATTGCTTGCCTAAACGATCACAAAATGTGCAATTCCATTTTACCATGACCCCTGTCATTATTTAATTGCTCGCATGTCAAAAACCTTACAAAAAATATTTATATAATACAGATCCCGTAATTCATGCATTTAAATAATGTATGTTTTCAAAAGTCATATAATTAGAATATCTATTTTAAATCGCTTGAAAATATATGATTGATTAGTTGTAAGATATAAGTATTTGTGTTTGGAGATATCCTCATGTATTGATTGTCTTTGTTGTTTAAGGATTATATGTAGCAGTCTCTTATAAATTATTTATGTATACGTTACGTGTGTTCTAAAATGTCAATCCATGAGATACATGTCGTTTAATTAACATACGTACCAAAGACCTTTAGTACAGATATTTAATTCTTTATGTATTGATTGTTCAATTGTGATATGCCCCATGATCAACATATTTAAAAGATATAACGTACATATGTATATATCTAGGTACCATGTGGTAATGGATCACTATTTAAATGAAACTGATGTAATTTTTGTCTACCTGCTTAAATCTCATTCTATATGTCATAACTTGAATTTTCATATAACTATATAGCATTCTTATAACTATATAATTTGAGTAACTATGAAAGTTTTGCACTCCTCTATGTTCTCATTATTATGAATGCTAAATTTCCTACAACGGAAACAAATTGCCTATGGTTTATTAATATATTTGCCCTTTTTGTGTAACTTAACAATAATATATGGTCAAATGTTATACTAATAGTAAGGCGGTAACAAATTAAGGGCTAGAGCATCTTACTCATCGCACTAAGATTTTCTTATTAAACTCACATGTTCGTACTTTATATGATTATGTTTTCTTTTATGCTCAATGTCAAAATTATAAATGACGTGTTTTTTCATACCTTACATGTTATGTACCTACTTGAAATAGATAAGAAAAGAAAGGTTCCTTTGGTTAAGCAACATTTTGCATTTTGTGGTAATTTGATAATGTTTTCTCACACGTTGTTTTAATTATTCATATAGGGTATATATATCTATAAATTTTTGGTTCGGGTAGTCCCTTATATAGTTGAAATTTTGCTGAAATTTCAAAAGTGGTCCTAGCTTTACAACCACATGCGTTTATTTTCATTCGAGGATGGATGTTTCTAAGGGGGGAAGGATGTAACACCTCAGGCTTTAGCGATTGTCATTTTTCGCGTGCAGAAGGCTAGAAGCCTAAATTTGTGAATTTAACCGTAGCACCGTGTGCGGTTTTATAACATCATATTTTAATTAAAATTTGATAAAAATATGTTTTGTTACCTTTAAAGAAAATGTATTAAATATCGATGAACGTTTCTTTAGTCACGGTACATTTACTCATATATTATTTTAAAAGGATTTCGTAATTTATGAATATTTTAATGAAAATAGTAAGTCTAGTTGTATCAAAAAATTATTATTTGATGTGATAGATTTTATTTGAAATAATTTTCTATTAATTAAGAGATACCTAAATAATATTTATATATCTATTATCATGAGCCTACACAATACCCGAATGCTGAGTAATGAGAAAGAGATTTGAATGGCTTTGACACCTCCACGTTTAGGTGAGGAGGGTTTGACGCATTTTGTTTTAAATTATGGGATGCTTCCACTTGCCCTCCTTAGTATATTATTTTATTATTATGTGTAGTATCAATATAAAGTATATGTAGACAACTCTTGTTTTAAATAGTAATCCTTCCGGATCTTTTTCCTCTCTCTCTATATATAAATATACATATGCTAAAGTGCTTATTTTCTTCAACTATCCATTAACAAGTTATAACAAAAAGTGAACCATTCACTTGTAAGTTGTAGTGTGTGTGTGATTCCATGCGGTGGTGGTTCAATTTCTTTTTCCTTACCAAGGCATTAAGAGGTTCTACATAATTCCTTTAGTATAAGCAGACACACATTGTATATATTCCGCTAGTTTTGTGGTTCTTTTATTTTGTGGATTTCAAATTGTGTCAAACCATAAGTTTTCCAAAGGAAGCAGGTAGATGGAGTTAGTGGTAGGTTCGGGATGCAGTGTCAAGGTATGTTAAATAAAAAAAAATCTTCTTTTTTTCATATCGCACGAATCCTAACAAGTTACATTTCTTGAATGAGTTACTTTTACAATTCTATTGATAGAAAGACCCTCTGTAAAGGGCATTGGAATGCTAGCTGATGTTATTTCTTGATTGTACGTATCATCCTCGTACTTTTTTAATTGGGAAGTATATTTGATTGTAAAGTTGTCCGCTGTCGAGTTTTTTTAATTTCTTTTCTCTATTAACGAGTTATTGTCCTATCATTAAAGCTAGAATGTTGGAGAATTATTAAGTTATATTTAAGGGAATTGTTAAGCCACTAATTCTTGTAGGAAGTTTTCACAAAATTGTTATTTGAAATCAATACTAATAGTAAATCTTGTACTCTATTCTTTTCGTTATATACTTATCAAGCAACCTTTTTCAAAAACGGATCATACTATTATCAACTTGGAGTTTGTCACGACCCAGGGGTACCCCTAGACATAACATGGCGTACTCGATCCCGATGGGGTCTAATACAAGCCCTTTGCATCATAACATAGATAATAGAGATGAAAATACAGGACAATTTAAAACTTTTACAATCTAAGCCATTTCCATAAAAACAAACGGAAGTCTTTACTACATCTATTTAAGTCTTGAAGAAATAGTCTTGAGACCCAGCCCATACAAAAGTCTAAAACATGAAAATAAAGACATAAAGGTATTGTGGTTGTTGTCCTCGAAGCTATGAGGACTCACCAAAATCTTCAACTCCTTGCAACCTCTAGAAACCTATCTTCCAATAAACACAAGTCTTCAAGCCCTACATTTGATTAGAATGTAGGCAATATGCGTTAGTACAAAATGTACCAAGTATGAAAGCTAGCACAACATCATAAGAGCATCTCAAATGGTTAGTCAACATAACACATAAGCATAAGAGATAATAACATAATCATCATAGTAATAGCATGGTCTCCAACATAAGCATCATATAAACATAAAACAATCACAAGACATAGTTAATGAGCATAGGAGACAATTCATAATCACATAAGCATAATAGACCCTTGGTCATCTTTACAATCATAGTCTATGTGCATGGTCAACTCTTAAGCTTCTCTACCATAAGGGCACCATACTTCTAGGTAACCTCAAAGCACACTTGTGCCATGTGTGAAATGCATCCCATACTACCCTTCGCACTAAGCATAGCCTTAAAGTCATCCCAGTCATATTCACCCTCCCTTGGCCTGATTCTAAACTTAACTCTCATAACTAAGGGAATCTCTCACCTTTAGTCAACTATAACTAGGAAGGGAAACAATAGCACAGTCCTATATCAAGACTTCTCTTTAATGACCCTAAGTCATACTTGTGCAATGCATGTATAGCACCCCATAATATTATACATGATAAGTACTACCTTTAGGTCCTCATACTAACATTGCTTGGTTTGGAACCTAGTTCCTCTCTTCACTTTAGAACACTATGAGGTACTCTCTTAAGCACATCTTAGTTTATCTCCCTTTAAACCTTGGAACACTATGACGCACTCTCTTAGCACATCTTAGTTCATTATGAGGTTAAATCCTCTGAGATACTTCCTTTAGTATGTCTAAGTTCACTATTAGCATGGATACTATGAGATACTTACTTAAGCATGTCTAAGTCCACTTATACTCTTGAACACTATGAGGTACTTCATTAAATAAGTCTTAGTTCAATTATGCTTCTAAACACTATGAGATGCTTATCAAGCATGTCTTAGTTCATTAGATATGGAGATTGCTACTATGAACCTTAACTCAACTATATGAAAGCTTCCATCTCATGAGGCCTAACTTTGGGAAAACCCACACTCTACTACATAAGAGTTCCCCCTTTAACTTGGATAGTCCTCACATCAACTAGGTGTGGCTCTCCTTTCTTCTTGGAGTCCAGACCTTATTTTGTGTGACACTCCATCTCTTTGTCAATATCCACTTGGAGCCAAGCATACACCCTAAGGTTTACTTTTTAAGCCTTGCTTAACACTCATAACTCATGGAAGAATGTCCTTGACAATCAATCCATGTTCAAGTGATTCTATCACTTTTATCTTTCAAGCATTCATAAGATAGGTTAGGTGAGTATAGGCTTTTCACCACAATTCAGCCTATTAGACTTCTATTCTCTTTTATACTTTACTCTCAAAGCCTTAACACACCTAATTCATCACATTAGCCTCACCCTAAAGCCCTAGCTATTAGGATCAGAACCATACTCTCAAGGTTTCGCTCTTAATCTCTTCTTTATACCTAGATTTCAAGGTAATTTGATTACATCCTTCATTACTAGGTGATTCTTGTCTTAATTGATCATAAATGTTCAATTCTAACTTTACAAGTCAAGATCAACCATATACAATCGAGTCTAGTTCAATTCATGATTATATGATCCTAACTTTGATCAATTATAACACAGAACATTGAATTAGGAAGATCACATATGAACCTTCAACCTTGCCTCTAATGGCATAAACCCACAAAGATTGCATTCATCCATTTAGATTATGGTTCATCATAGATATCACATGAATTCATCATAATATCATTAAACAAAGCTAATTCAATCATAATTGGGTGATATCCACTTGGAATTACACCCAAGCCCTACCCACAATACAATCACAACCCTAGTTAGAATTGGGTTTTTGAGTTCACAATTGGGGGGAAACTATGGGGGCTCCATGGGTAGAAGAACCCATGGATGATTAAGCTTCACATACATTTAATCAATTCCCTAAAAAAAATCTTGAATCAATGGTGAAATTGACCTAGATGCTGCCCGTCTTCTATTCTCTTCTTCTTCTTCTTCTTCACTTCTAGAGAGAGAATTTCTTGAGAGTAATTTGGGGGTTCTAAGATGAATGAGCTAATGACTTAGTTTTTGAGGGACTTATTAGCTATTTATAGGTGGTTATTTAACTACTTAACCAACCCCTAAGCCCTTAATTAAATAACTAACTTAATTCCTAAACACCTAACTAAAACTAAAACTCTAAAAACTGGGACCATCTACGGATCCCCATCCACGGACCGTGGATGGGTTGACGGGGCGTGGAATGGCCTCCGTGGTTAGGGACTGAGACATGAAATTGCAGGCCCCTTGCAGGCCTTGACCCACGAACCCCCACCTACGGGGCGTGGGTCAATCTACGCCCAGTAGATTGCAACCGTAGGTGCTGCCAAATTCCAGAATTTAGGGACTGTTTTGGGGTCCTCCTCAAGGACCTCTTGGGTGGTCCTTGGGGAGTCGTACCCAGACGTTTAACCCCTAAAATCCTTATTCTAAGTACGGGAAGCATTTTTACAAGTTTTAACCCTCATACGACACTCCAAAACTCTTACCAAAGGCTCTAGAACTCACTAGTTCCACTTACTAAATTATGGGGTGTTACAATATCTCCCACTTGGGAACATTCGTCGTCGAATGACGCTTTAAACACTTCTTAAAGTCTAAAATATAGCTTAGCACCCCATTATGCATGAACTACATCTAATGCATATAATCAAGGAGGAAACTTCAACTCCACAAACTAGACATGCTCATAATCAACTCATGAAACCTACATGCAATTCTATTCAAGGCACTACCTCATCAGACAAACTATGCATATAAATCATTTCTAACAAACCCTAAGCACTTTCATGAACATGCATATAAGGAAATCATGGCAACACATAATGCACATAATAACCCCACTTGATAGGTACACTATCCCCCACTTGGGAGTAAGCCTACACAAACCTTTCTAAACATCATATATGCTAAAACAACTTCAAAGTCAAACATAGCAAGTCACAAAAGACAAGAACTACGGAAATTTTACTAAAGCATAAAACACATACCGGAAGGGACATGAGGAGATCACTCTTGTTCTTCTCTAGATTGGAGAGATAGAACATATTCTTCTTTTGAGTTCCTTCTTCCGAATCACTAGAGGCAACTTTCTTATCCTTCCTTCCCTTAGCCTTAAGAACCGGGACATCTCTCATTTTGTGCCCATCCTTCCCACACCCATAGCAACCATCCATGCCGGCTAGGCACGTACCATAATGACTCCTCCCACACTTGGAGCAAGTAGGCTTGGGAAATGGAGACCCACTACCCCTCTCTTTGTCAAACCTAGAGGTGTTAGAAGAATCTTGGCCGGAATATCTTGGTTTAGTCCTAGGCCTATCTTGTCCCTCGGACTTAACATTAGAAAAGTTCCCTTCATTGGTCCTAGCCCTCTTTACCTCCCTATTCATCTTCTTGGGCTTTTGCACCTCAATTTGTTCGGCATGAACCATAAGGCTTGATATGTTCATACTAGGGATGAACATTGCCAAACGACACGAATTCTCCACCAATTCGGACACTCCCATCACAAACTTATTCATTCTAGCCCTTGAGTCCGCCACTAGGGTTGGGGCATACTTAGACAATTGGGTGAACTTGAGGCTATATTCCTTCACAGTCATACTTCCTTGGTGGAGGTTGATGAATTCTTGCATCTTCCTCTCCCTTACCTCTAGGGGGAAAAACCTATCAAGGAATGCTTCCTTGAACCCTTCCCACTCTATTGGGCCCGCTCCTAACGGCCTATTATCTTTCCATTGTTCATACCAAATTTGAGCTATATCCCTCAATTGGTAAGCGGTTAGTTCCACTTTCTCTACCGTAGTCAAACCCATGATAGAAATCACCTTATACCCCTCATCTATGAAACCTTGAGGGTCTTCCTCCACCTTGGATCCATAAAACTCCAGAGGGTTCATCCTCAAAAACTCTCTCACCCTCAAAGCAACAGTATTCACATTATTGGCCGGAGCAACTACTTCCCTATTGACTTGGGCCGTCATGGCATGAGTCAATATTTGGAGAGCCACCCTTATCTCCACATTAGTCATAGTTCCCTCATCAATATGAACTTAAGGAGGAGCTTAGTGTGGAACTTTAATAGGAACCTCTTGCTCCTCATCACCTTCCTCAACTCTCCTAGCATTAGCACTTATATTAGCCATATCCTGAAAAACAATGGGCATGGATTAGAAGAACGGCCTACTAAAGCGAAACTCTATGGCACGACTAAGAGAATGAAGAAGTGAGACTTTTTCTAAGCATCCAATAGCCTCCCATTCATAAATGTGTCGCGACTCACACCCATGAATAAGACTCTACTTAGACGTGGTTTGAGACAATCCTAGAACCATTCTAAACCTTATGCTATGATACCAAGTTTGTCATGACCCAGGGGTACCCCCTAGACGTAACACGACATACTCGACCCCGAAGGGGTCTAGTACAACACATTTGCATCATAACATAGGTAATAGAAATGAAAATACGGGACAATTTAAAACTTTTACAATCTAAGTCATTTTCATAAAAACAAATGGAAGCCTTTACTACATCTTTGTATCAAACCATCTATTTAAGTATTGACGAAATAGTAATAGCATGGTCTCCAACATAAGTGATGTTTGCGTAATCAACGACACAACTTCCGATGCAAGTGTCTATGATCGTGCGATAGTATAATACCCTAACCAAGAGTTGGGGTCGAGTCCCAAGGGAGTGGTTTTGAGAATTAATAGAAAAATAAAATTAGTTCTAACTAGTCGTAGCTAAAGATATTAATGATTAAAAACATTGTAAATTAAAGGGGGACACAAGAGTGTCAATTAACAATGAGGGTTTCGTCACTAGTAAGTAAAAGCATCAAAATAAACAAAGACTTCTAAGTAACGAGAGGGGATTATTGAGATGTGATAGGAATACGGGATAGACTTAATCATTGTGTACATGCTTTTGATAGTAAATTCATTGATTATTTGTGACTAGGCTAGACTTTAAAGGGGATAAGCTCTCTCTCGAGCAACTTACCCCGTTTCAAGCGGGTTCATTTCGGACACCCACTTGCCGCATAAAGAACAGCCTCCGCCTTAACCCACTCACTCTCTCGAGCTGAGTGTGTGGACATGGGACTAGGGTTCACTCTCTCGAGCTGAACCTCATGTCGACCCACTCCCACTGGCCATCAATTTAGTGGTCTTAGTTTTACGACCTCTCTCTCTCTCTCAAGCCAAAAACACATATATGAGATTATATTTGCAACTACAACCTCATTAAGTTCATCCACAACCACTAAATGAATTCACATTTAAACTACGAATAGACTATTAGCAAGCAAGACCCAACAACTAATATCACCCATATTCACAAAATCACACCCAAGAATTGGGGTTTTTAGCCACACATCAAGAGATAGAAATTTATACCTAAATGAGCATGCATTCAAATGGGTATGAAGATTTAAGTCTGGTTACATGCCAAGAATGAAGGATCCAAGAGATCCGAGTCCAAATCCTTGGAGATGAAACCCTCTTCTTCTTCAAGTTTTCAAAACTCTCTCAAACTCAGAGCAAAAATAAAAAGTACTAAAAATTATATTAATTGTTCCACACTATAAATC
This sequence comes from Solanum raphanifolium, assembly GCA_036250405.1. NCBI lineage: Eukaryota > Viridiplantae > Streptophyta > Magnoliopsida > Solanales > Solanaceae > Solanum > Solanum raphanifolium. The sequence goes on from JAJOOE010016776.1 coordinate 11,634, forward strand.
TGATGCTAAACTACAAATCTCATCGAGTATTTATAGTTTTCAAAAATCTGTGTTGCAGTGGATCATTCAGCCACATTAGTCGGAATCGCTGATCAACTCGGTGATTCGCCCTTTGGTGTAGTTCATCGCCGTCTTGGACCATTCTTTAACATCGTCGTGCTCTGGGTCATTGGGCGACACAGTACTGCCTTGTGAAAATTCTCGGCGATACGCCGACTACTCCCTTTTTCCGCCGACTTGATCTGTTACTTCAAGGCTTAGCACACTGGAACAAAAGGCAAAGTAAGACCCTTCGGCGACTCGCCAAGTGGACTCAGCGATCCTCAGGCCTTCATTTCTTCGTTCTTTTTAGCCTTTTCGTTCCTTTTTGTGATGTAGTGTCCATGCTTTCCTTCAAACTTCAAATACTTGAAACTTAAGTGTTTTCATCAAATATTGAGATAAAATAAGCATTTGAGGACACAATTTCTATTAAAATATAGTCCTAAATGAGTCCAATTTGTAGGCTCATCAACACCCCCAACTTAAACTTTTACTTGTCTTCAAGCAAACTCAAGTTCAGTTGTTCAAAAATGCTGTCTTGAACAGTGTTGCATGAGACTCAATCACGAATGCACACAACAAGACTCAATTTACTTATGCACAGATCAAATGTACACTCAAATATTCAAGTTGTGACTCACCAATATCATAGAATCTCATGCTCACAATACTTGCTTCAAATGCAAGTTCAAGCTCAACCAAAGTTTTCAAATTCCCTCCCAGAAAGAATGATTCCATAATCACACAATGGTTCATAATTTAAAGCTTCGGAATCAGATGCAACGCTCATTCTCACAAGGAAGAACACAATGCATGCTTTCACCTATAGGTTTTCCCGTATTTTCCAATCAACATTTGGTTCAGCTCACTCAAGATCAAAAAGTTCTTTTCAAGGCGTGTAATTGGGCTGAGCGCAAAGGTATGGTCATTTAGGCTCAGTGACTTTCATCCTCATGAAATGTGGTGCTCATAACACTTTCTTTCGTTTTCCTTCATCATTCTCTTTAGTGCTTATAAGTCATCCTATTCTTCACTTTCCATGGATTGTTTGGGAACCCCATTTCTTTTGTACTTTATTCCACAACTTTCTTTTTCATTCTTTTTCTTTTTCATTCCCTTTTCTCTCTTTTTTTTTCTTTTATATGGAGGGGTTCCATTTTTTTCAAAATCATGGGTAAGGGGGACTTTCTAGCACTTCTTGATTTACCTTTTCTTTTCACCACACCCCCAACTTAGGCTTTTGGCCTAAGTTGGCTATTCAACTAACGACAACTTCATGAGGATTATGGGTAATGGATAAAGAAAGGTTATGATTTCATCAAGTTTCTTCAAAAGAGGTTCACACACTCACAAGGTTGGTCACAAAAGAGGTATATGTCAAATTGGCTCACGCTCTTTAAAGTTGCCTAAGATCATATCAAGAGATAGCCTTACTTAGTCGATCGGACTAAAGGGGCAAATTCTAGGATCTATCATGCATAGTTCAAAGTAAGCTCATCACACCAGGCATTGACACTACAGTCAAACAAGACTCCACACTTTCAGTAGCGTGCAATGATCATCACAAGAGACTCAATTCGATACTAGGCTAGTCATAACGAGATGCAAAGAGTTCACATATTGTCTATGCAACTTTCTTTGGCCTCATCGTAGTCACGCATTCATGTTCGTTCGATTCAGAGCACTATTCAAGTCATTGGTATTGATCAAAATCGAGACTTAAATTTTACAAAAGAATTGCCACATTTAACACACGTGAGGTGGCAAAATTTTCGGACGAGTCAAAATCATTTTGCAATTTAAAATAAAAGGAGCCACAAGCTCAAACATCCACAAAAACAGTATATCAAACACAATTTTTAAACAGAACATCCCAAATACATACACAAAAACACGAGTAGCAAATAGTACCCAAAGGTGAGCGTCACCCCACCACAAATAAAAGCATTTGTCCTCAAATGCAAATAACATAATACCCTGAATGTAAAATAAAGTAAGACAGAGATGGAGGTAAAGAAGGGTCCTGTCTATAGAGTCACTCTATCTGTCTGGGCATCAGTTCCCGGTGCTACACTTTGAATCTGGGCATAAGTGCCCAGGGTCATGCTCGAGGTTTGGGCATCAAGAACCAAAGCTATCTTTGAAGCACAAACATTGTTAGGTCCACTAGGAGTGACCACCTGCGAATTCGCCCAATAGACATGCACAACGACATAGAACTCCCTGGCCCATGAAGGTACTTTATGGGTTCGTGGAATCTTTGAAATAGGCTTCCGACCCGAAGACGCATAGAATTCCCTGGCTCACTTGCCCTTTCCCTTATCTTCCTTCCCATCAAACGTGGGCGGTGTAGTAGCCTTGCCTTTAGATGTAGCGGCATCCTTATTTACCTCCTTCCTCTTAGCCTTCTCTTATATTGGCATGATTCTCTCAACAGCTTTTGGTTTCGCCATATCTGCAAACCCTTAAGAAAATGTTAGAAAACATTCAACCAGATTCACAATAAAATGGTTGCATACAGACTTGCTGCTCAAGTAGGCTAAGGGAGGGGGGGGGGTTCTTTTGGTGAATCATTGACATATTTCGGTGAGCAAGACCAAACCCGCCGAATACTACAGTGCACAAAGGGTCAAGAGGTGCATACAAAGGGCGATGAAAAGTACTCTTGGTGAGTCGTCGAGTGCTTTTGACGACCTCAAGCTTCTTGCCGAAAGTGGCAGAATTCACGTATCAGATAAAGCACGAAATTAAAGGCGACGTGGGGACATTAAGCAAAATGCCGAGTGGTTCGGCGAGCTTGACCTAGCTCGGCAAACGACCTAATGTGCCTATTGTCAACCCATACTCTCAAATTCAATCCCGCAAAATATACTTCTGCTTAAAGAACAAACATACGGGATTTCAACAATTTAAACAGGTTGAGCAATATTTTCGAATTAACACAAGTATAAATGAGACCATTCAGAGAGACCCATCACATTTCAACAAGATAAGAATGCTGCAAATGAGTATATATCATATAGAATAATTTTTGGGTTTCGGACTACTAACCTTTGATGTTGACTACGATAAAACTGAAGTGTTAGGCAGCAATGTACTCCTAAATCCGCGCACAAATCAACAACCAAGATACTCATGGAATGCAAAATTATAGAAAATACTAACTAGGTGTGAGTTTGTCCAATTTGAAAGTGAGCAAATGTGAGGAGTTTTAAACTTTAAAACCTTCTGCCGTTTAGTGCTGTCCAGTACGCACCCATTCGACGACATTAATCACATCCGCTGACCCACTCCGCGATTCACCGAGTCGTCACTTACCCCGCCAATTTCGATAGGATCTTCAATTTCTTGGGGGTCAAGATGGCGGTCTTAATCATGGTCGCCGACCGGGTTGGCGATTCGCCAAACTGCTCTTTGATCTCGCCGAGTTTTACAAGCTTCGAGTTGAAATTGTGTTGAACCAAACGGCAGATCAAGTCGGGCATGCCGACCTCTTTGGTTATTTACCGATTTGATCATTTGCTTGCCAATCTGTATTTTACAAACACTTTCCTCATTTAAACATGCACAACCAACACACTATTATTCACAAAAACAAAAGTAAAGCAATTAAATTGGTTTTGGGTTGTCTCTCAAATAGCGTCGTAGTTATAGTTAATGTCGTGGCACGACGTAAGTCAATCCTCAAACCTCATTTTTGGGGTTGAACCTAGTGCAACTAGGTGATCCCAATTGTTCATTTGGATGGAGTTGAGGCGATACCTAACCCAAGAGAGCTTCAATTAGCTGGATAGAAATAGAGTGAGAACCGCTCATCTTAGTTAGTATTTATACATTTTCTCTAATCTCCTCTAACACTCTATCGTGCTCATTTAGCTTTTGGACAATGATTAATAACGTATCCTCGATACGTCTATTTTCATTGTCCATTGATCTTCCCTGCTTGGTAGGTGATATGCATTTGCTCTTATTTTTGGACATCACCTCCAGTTCCTCTACCTTTCGGGTCAACTTATTAATTTTACCCAGCCAAATGTTCAATTACTGGTCCTTCTCAATATCCTTGTTAGTTTTGGCCACAGGGTCAAGGAGTTTAGCTGTGGCCTTATAGGAGTATCTCTCAAGACAACCCAAGATAAGTCGAATGATTAATCCTTTGTTTTCGGGATTAAGACTCCTATAGAAACACTCCAGTAGAAATAGATCTAGAATTTCATGAGTTGGCCACTGCATCAATAGTGCTTTAAACCTCAGCCACGACTCATGAAAAAACTCATCTTCCATCTGTTTGAAGGTCAAGATGCTATCCCTGAACCTCATCACTTCCACCGAGAGGTGCTCTATTGGTTCATAGTCATTAACCACACTCATCTCTCCTGTTTATATAAAACCAAACGAACAACACAAAATTACAAATTAAGTAAGTAGAACTACAACTAAGAAGAACAACAATTTTACTTAACTAAGAATTCTGAAGTAACACCACTCCTCGGTAGTGGTGCCATTTTGATGTTTGTGTAATCAACGACACAATTTCCGATGCAAGTGTCTACGATCGTGCAATAGTATAATAATCCAACCAATGGTTAGGGTCAAGTCCCAAGGGAGTGGTTTTGAGAATTAATAGAAAAATAAAACTAGTTCTAACTAGTCGTAGCTAAAGACATTAACGATTAAAAACATTGTAAATTAAAGGGGGACACAAGAGTGTCAATTAACAATGGGGGTTTTGTCACTAGTAAGTAAAAACAACAAAATAAACAAAGACTTCTAAGTAATGAGAGGGGATTCTTGGGATGTGATAGAATTATGGGATAGACTAAATCATTGGGTACATGCTTTTGATAGTAAATTCATTGAGTATTTGTGACTAGGCTAGAATTTAAAGGGGATAAGTTCTCTCTCGAGCAACTTACCCCGTTTCAAGCGGGTTCCTCTCGGGCACCCACTTGCTGCATGAAGAACAACCTCCGCCTTAAACCACTCACTCTCTCGAGCTGAGTGTGTGGAAATGGGACTAGGGTTCACTCTCTCGAGCTGAACCTCATGTCGACCCTCTCGCACTGGCCATCAATTTAATGGTCTTAGTTTTATGACCTCTCTCTTGAGCAAGCCGAAAAAACATATATGAGATTATATTTACAACTACAACCTCATTAAGTTTATCCACAACCACTAAATGAATTCACATTTAAACTACGAATAGACTATCAGCAAGCAAGACCCAACAACTAATATCACCCATATTCAAAAAAATCACACCCAAGAATTGGGGTTTTTAGCCACACATCAAGAGATAGAAATTTATACCTAAATGAGCATGCATTAAAATAGGTATGAAGATTTAAGTCTTGTTACATGCTAAGAATGAAGGATCCAAGAGACCCAAGTCCAAATCCTTGGAGATGAAACCCTCTTCTTCTTCAAGTTTTCAAAACCCTCTCAAACTCAAAGCAAAAATAAAAAGTACTAAAAATTATATTAATTGTTCCATACTAAAAATCTGATGCTAAACTACAAATCTCATAGAGTATTTATAGTTGTAAAAAATTTGTATTGTAATGGATCATTCGGCGCCATTAGTCAGAATCGCCGATCAACTCGGCAATTCGCCCTTTGGTGTAGTTCATCGCTGTCTTGCACCGTCCTTTAGCATCGTCGTGGTCGGGGTCATTGGCCGACATAGTATTGCCTCGCCGAACTTCTTGGCAATACGTCCACTTCTCCCATTTTATGTCGACTTGATCCTTTCCTTCAGGGCTCAGCACATTGGAACAAAAGGCGAAGTAAGACCCTTCAGAGACTCTCAAAGTGGACTCAGTGATCCACATGCCTTCATTTCTTCGTTCATTTCATCCTTTTCGTTCCTTTTTGCGATGTAGTGTCCATGCTTTCCTTCAAACATCAAATACCTGAAACTTAAGTGTTTTCATTAGATATTGAGATAAAATAAGCATTTGAGGACACTATATCTATTAAAATATAGTCCTAAATGAGTCCAATTTGTGGACTCATCAATAAGCATCATATAAACGTAAGTCAATCACGAGGCATAGTTAATGAGCATAAGGGACAATTCATAATGACATAAGCATAATAGACCCTTGGTTATCTTTACCATCATAGTCTAAGTGCATGGTCAACTCTTAAGCTGCTCTACCATAAGGGCACCTTACTTCTAGGTAACCTCAAAGCACACTTGTGCCATGTGTGAAAGGCATCCCATACTACCCTTCACACTAACCATAGCCTTAAAGTCATCCTAGTCATATTCACCCTCCCTTGGCCTCATTCTAAACTTAACTCTCATAATTAAGGGAATCTCTCACCTTTAGCTAACTATAACTAGGAAGGGAAACTATAGCACAATCCTATCTCAAGACATCTCTTTAATGACCCTAAGTCATACTTGTGCAATGTATGCATAGCACCCCATAATACTATACATGATAAGTACTACCTTTAGGTCCTCATACTAACATTTTTGCTTTGGAACCTAGTTCCTCTCTTGACTTTAGAACACTATGAGGTACTCTCTTAGGCACATCTTAGTTCATCTCTCTTTAAACCTTGGAACACTATGAGGCACTCTCTTAGCACATATTAGTTCATTATGAGGTTAAATCCTATGAGGTACTTCCTTTAGTATGTCTAAGTTCACTATTAGCATGGATACTCTGAGATACTTACTTAAGCATGTCTAAATTCACTTATACTCTTGAACACTATGAGGTACTTCATTATGTAAGTCTTAGTTCAATTATTCTTTTGAACACTATGAGATGCTTATCAAGCATGTATTAGTTCATTGGATATGGAGATTGCTACTAGGAACCCTAACTCAACTATGTAAAGGCTCCCATCTCATGAGACCTAACTTTGAGAAAACCCACACTCTACTACGTAGGAGTTCCCCTTTTAACTTGGATAGTCCTCTGATCAACTAGGTGTGGCTCTTCTTTCTTCCTGGAGTCCGGACCCTATCTTGTGTGACACTCCATCTCATTGTCAATATCAACTTGAAGCCAAGCATACACTCCACGGTTTACCTGTTAAGCCTTGCGTAGCACTCTAGAAGAATGTCCTTGACTATCAATCCATGTTCAAGTGATTCTATCACTTTCATCTTTCAAGCATTCATAAGATAGGTTAGGTGAGTATAGAACTTTCACCACAATTCAACCTATTAGACTTCTATTCTCTTTCAGACTTTACTCTCAAAGCCTTAACACACCTAATTCATCACATTAGCTTCACCCTAAAGCCCTAGCTATTAGGATCACAACCATACTCTCAAGGTTTCTCTCTTAATATCTTCTTTATACCTAGATTTCAAGATAATTTGATCACAACCTTCATTACTAGGTGATTCTAGTCTTAATTGATCATAAAGGTTCAATTCTAACTTTACAAGTCAAGATCAACCATATAAAATAGAGTCTAGTTCAATTCATGATTATATGATCCTAAATTTGATGAATTACAACACATAACATTGAATAAGGTAGATCACATATGAACCTTCAACCTTGCCTCTAATGGCATAAACCCACAAAGATTACATTCATCCATTTAGATTACGGTTCATCATAGAAATCACATGAATTCATCATAATATCATTAAACAAAATAATTCAATCATAATTGGGTGATATCCACTAGATTGGAATCACACCCAGGCCCTACCCACAATGCAATCGCAACCCTACCTAGAATTGGGTTTTTGAGTTCACAATTGGGGGGAAACTATGGGGGCTCCATGTATGGAAGAACCCATGGATGATTAAGCTTCAAATACCTTTAATCAATTCCCTAAACAAAGCTTGAATCAATGGTGAAATCGACCTAGATGCTGCCCCTCTTCTCTTCTTTTCTTCTTCTTCTTCTTCTTCTTCACTTCTAGAGAGAGAATTTCTTGAGAGTAATTTGGGGGTTCTAAGATGAATGAGATAATGACTTAGTTTTTAAGGGACTTATTAGGTATTTATAGGTGGTTATTTAACTACTTAACCGACCCCTAAGCCCTTAATTAAATAACTAACTTAATTCCTAAACACCTAACTAAAACTAAAACTCTAAAAACTGGAACATCTACGGATCCCCATCCACGGACCGTGGATGGGTTGACGGGGCGTGGAATGGCCTCTGTGGTTAGGGACTTAGACATGAAATTTCTAGCCCCTTGCAGGCCTTGACCCACGAACCCCCACCTACGGGGTGTGGGTCAATCTACGCCTAGTAGATTTCAACCGTAGGTGTTGCTAAATTCCAGATTTTAGGGAATGTTTTGGGGTCCTCTTCAAGGACCCCTTGGGTTGTCTTTAGGGAGTCGTACCGGATGTTTAACCCCCTTAAACCCCTATTATAAGTACGGGAACCATTTTTACAAGTTTAACCCTCATACGACACTCCAAAGCTTTTACCAAAGGCTCTAGAACCCACTTGTTCAACTTACTAAATTACGGGGTGTTACAAAGTTATTCGTATAAATCAAGTTAAGTATGTCAGTCCCCTTTTGAGTTCCTGAGTGATTAATTTACTAAGCTGAAGTCGAGTCAAGAGCTTTGAGTCTATTATTAGTTCATAGGCCTATATGGTTACACAAAACTGGTTACGATATTTTGAAAAAAAGAGTACCAATGGGCCAAGATTGGCAACATAAATGTGGTAACACAAGTGCATTACAAATCAAGTACATTACATGCTATGCATTCTACTTCCGAACTATAATCGGAAGTTATGGGGCCTATTGCCTATATTTATACTTATGAGGCACAGATGGCCACAAGTTGGCGAATATGATACCGGTTCGCTACCGGAAGGCACCACCATTGCTAGCACTTGGTTGGGTATGACATGCATTTGCATAAATATATGTATTCACGACATCCAATTATGCGAGCATACCATGCATATTTAATTTATATAAGGTAAGATGTAAGCAATGGAGGCTATCCGAGTTTCTGTTTTAGGTGGTATCTTTATCACCCTTTTTATAGCATATATTTATGATTCTATTTTCCGCCTTACATACCAGTATAATTTTATCCGTACTGACATCCTATTGCCTGGGGACACTGCATTTTTGTTTCATGTGTGCAGGACTAGTTAGGGATTTAAATTTACCCCTCACTAGGATTCGGGGTTCAGCTGTGAGTTGGTAAGCTCCACCTCCTCCTAGAGCTTTCATAGGATGTTTACTTTAGTTGTACAGTTTGGGTATAGTCGGGGCCTTGTCTCGACCAATGCTTATGATACTCATAGAGGCAATTGTGGACCCAATATTCAGGGTTTCTTTGCTTCCAGTTTCCATCCACATAGGCTTGGCATGCAGAGATATGTATGTATGTGTGTATGTTCTCAATTTCAGCCTCATCGGCTAGATAGTACTTTATCTTTTTTGGCTTGTCTACCTTTATCTAAATGAGTTCTTATTCAGGTATAACGCTAATGGTTCAGGATTAATATTCTAGGTGTTATGCTACCCGACCTTCTAGGCCCTCAGTTGAGTCAGTTTGTATGTTGTAGTGGCTAACTCGATTGCGAAAGGTGTCGAGTGCTAGTCACGCCTCCTCTAGTTTGGGGTGTGACACCTCTACCTTTGCCATGTCTGGTATTCCCCTGGTGGTGTGGCATTGCTCGTGTAGTCCCACACTAATTGGAGTTATCTCTTTTATGCAGGCTTAGAGATTAGTGGTTAGTAGTTACCTATCTTATTCGATTTATCTAAAGGCTCTGAGTGGGGAAGTTCCTTCAGTTGAGTTAGTTCCTATTGTCTATGAGATTGTAGATGTGTTTCTTAGCAACCTACGGGGCCTTCCCCTAGAGCGATATATTCATATTCATATCGAATTTCATTCGCACACTCATCCTATTTCTATTTCACCGTATCAAATGTCCAAGAGATGAAGATTCTTAATGTACAACTTTAGGATCTCTTGGGTAAGGGATTTATTTGGCCTAGTGTATCTCCTTGGGGTGCCTCTATCCTATGTGTGCCAGCTTCAAGGTTCTACAATGTTTTCAAAGATTGATTTGAAGGCCAGTTTATCTAAGGATTAGGGCAGAGTACATCCCTAAGACTGCATTTAGGATTTGTTATGGTCATTATGAGTTCCTTGTGATGTTTTTGGGCTGACTAATGCCCGTGCTTCCTTTATAGATTTTATGGTATGTGTGTTCAAGCCTTATCTTTATTATTTCTTATACTTGCGGAGTCGGGGAGAGCATTAGCAACATTAATGTGTTGTGCTCTAGACTTGAAGATATCAACAAATTTATACCATGTTCTCAAAGTGCGAGTTTTGGCTTAAGTCTATAGCATTCTTGGACACGTGGTGTCCAAGGATTTTACTACATTGGATTCGATAAAGATTGAGGACTAACACGTAACTAGAAACAACTTATGGATGGCTTCTCTAACATTGCAATACCTTTGACCTGGTTGACTCACCTTAGTGTTCCATTTAAGTGGTCTAATGAGTATGAATTAAAATTTTAGAAGCTCGAGGAGTTTCTTACCACCAATCATGTTTTGACTTTTCCGTTTGAGGATGAGGGATTCATGGTGTACTGTGATGCATCTAGTGTTTGTTTTGGATTTGTACTGATGTAGTGAGGTTAGGTTATAGCTTATGTTTAAAGGCAGTTTAAGCTGCATGAGTGCAACTACACCACCCATGCAATAGAGATGGTGATTATAGTTTTTGCCATTAAGATATGAAGGCAAAATATGTATGTAGTTCATTGTGAGATCTACAATGATCACATGAGTCTTCAGTACATCATGTGCTAGAGGGACCTTAATTCAAGGCATCATTGGATTGAGCTCTAGAAGGACTATGACTCTATTTTCCCTATCATATGGGCAAGGAGAATGTAATAAGGATGCCTTGAGCTGGAAGGTGGTGAGTATGGGTAGTCTTACCTTCATATCTACTGTGGGGTGACGTTGTCGTTGGATATTAAGTCCTTATCCAATAGGATGGTCTAGTTTGATATCTTAGATTTTAGGAGTGTGGTAGATTATGTGGGAGTTCGGCCTTCCTTGTTAGAGAGAATTCATGGTCTCCTGTTTAAAGATCAGAACTTGGTTGCCATTCGTGATCGAGTAATGGGAGATGATGTCAGTCAGGCAACTTAGATCTAGATGGGGTGTTTAGATTGTCTGTTTGTATCTATTTTTTGAGAGTATGTGATTTGATTAAGTTGATCCTTCATGAGGCCTATAATCCCAAATATTCTATCCATCCGGGCACTGCGAAGATGTATCATGATTTGAGGCACCACTACTAGTGTAGCGGTATGAGGAGAGATATTGTTGACTATGTGACCCATTGTATGTGTTGCGAGTAGGTGAAGACCGAACATTTGAGGTCTTGTGGTGAGTTTTAGAGATTTCCCATTTTGGAGTGGGAGTGGGGCCATATTATCATGGAATTTGTTGTGGGTCTGCGTTAGACTTCTAAAGGTGTTAACAACATCTGGGTCATAATTGAACGATTGAATAAGTCACACATTTCCTTAATGTCGAGAGATTTTCTTGTATCTATATTTGGGAGGTGGTTCGTCTTCATGGTGTGATTGTATCTATTATCTCAAACTGAGCTTCTTAGTTAATTTATAGCATTTGGAGGACCTTTCAGGATTAGGTAGGCACTCGTGTTGACCTTTAAACATTTTTTCACCTATAGATCAATGAACTACCAGAGAGTACTATTCAAGTTCTTGAAGATATGTTGCAGACCCGTGTTTTGGATTTTAGAGGCCATTGGATAATTTCTTGCCTTTAGCATTATTTTCATACTACAACAACTACCACTCTAGTATTCAGATGGCCCTATTTGAGGACTAATATGCTAGGCCTTGTCGCTCTTCGGTTGGTTGGTTTGAGTCTACATAGCCTATACCATGTGGTACTTATTTTCTTCAGGAGGCCTTAGATTAGGTGTGATTGATTCAGGATAGGCTAAGGACAACTCACGGTAGGCACAAGAGTTATGATGATCGTAGGCGTCCGCTGTTGAGGTTTGCAATTGGTGATTGGGTATTCCTCAATGTGTCGCCCATGAAAAGCATGATAAGATTTATGAGGCGGGGCAAGATCAGCCAAGGTATATTGGAGCTTTTGAGATCCCTTGGATAATTGGTGATGTTTCTAATGAGTAGGCCCTACCCCATACCTTTTGCAGTTATCCATCCAGGTATGTTCTTAATGAGTCTCATGTGCTCTAGTATGACTCAGTTGAGTTGGATGACTGTCTGATCTTTGTGAATGAGCAATTTCTATTCTAGCACGAGATGTGCGATGGTTGCATTTAAGAGCCATTCTTGTGGTTAAAGTCCGTTAGAGGAATCATCCATTTTAGAAGGATACCTATGTCATGACCCGGGGTTACCCCCTATGAGCAACATAGCGTACTTGACCCCGAAGGGGTCTCATATAAGCCCTTAGCATAATCAGAACATAAAGCATAGAATAATACGGAAAATTTAAAACTTTTACAATAGAAGTCTTTTTCATAAAAGAAAATCATTAGAGTCTAGACATTGTCTCAATCACCATCTAAAATATAGGAATACAATCTTAGGGACAAAGCCCTTTACAACAATAGTCTTGAATATAGAAAGTACAATAGAAGCTAGAAACAATAACATATTGTCCGCGAACATGAGGACTCACTAAGCTTAGGGAATAGTCAACCCAAGCTTCACTTGAAGAAGAAGTACGTCTCAACGACCGGAACCTACACTTATAAGAAAATGTAGAGAATATGGGTTAGCACAATTAATTGTACTAAGTATGGAAGACATGCACACAAATCCTTAAAACATGCATAAAAGGGACATTTAGTTGAAATATTGGTTTAAAAGGCATCCACATTTAGAGTGGCCACATAGTCAAATCATACCATAAGCAACCCTAGGTCACTAGAATCATGCATAACAGACCTTGACCCCCATCCATAGTCAACATTCATAGATAAAGAAACATTTATGTTCATGCCTTGTAATAAGGACCATCATTCTTAACCTCAATTCATATCATGCATACATAGATTCATACATCTTCATGTCATAAGTAAACCACACCATAACCCCCTTATAAGTCTACTTGTGCAATGTACAAGTGAGTCCCATAACCCCACTCATACTAAGCAAAACTCATTAAGAAGTCATAAGTATAGCTCATATTCATGTTCATGTTCATATTCATAGTTCATCTTCATATTCATGATTCATGTTAATATTCATAAGCATCATACCATCAAAGTACATACTACAATCACCCTCAAGGCCTACTTGTGAAATGCATAAGTGAAGTCCCATACCTCCACTCACACTAAGTAAAGCCCCTTAAGTAACCATAGTACATAACTCATGTTCTTACCATAATTCATATTCTTATCATTTAGGGAAATATTGTCTTAACCGACATAGGCCATGTGAGCTACATGGAATCCGGTGTTCTACCCCCACACGGAAAAGAGGTATCCTACTTGCCTAAGGTAGAACAAACATTTTAGCCTTTAGGTGGATCCGCTAGCTAAAGACCTATGTGGGCACATAGTTATGGACTTCTAACGTAGAAGGTTTCCATCTCATGAGATAACGTACATTGGGAAGCCAAACCTGCTAAACATAAAAGCCTCCATCTCATTTTCATATCCACTCGGTGCTAAGCATAATTCCCTTAAAAAGTCATATTAAGTTTTTACTTAAGTTCATATTCATGAAAGAATGCACTAGGCACGCAAACCAACATAATATTATAATAGCTCATGGATAATTCCCTTAAAAAGTCATATTAACTTTCACATCATATTCATAGTGTGTTCATGAGAATGGCCTTTCAATCAACACAACAAGCTCATCATAAACATACATACATACTTCATACATAATCAAGTGTAAGGGTATAGGGGAGAAGGATCTTGCATCAATACCCCAATTACACAATAGCCATAAGATAATCACTATCTAATTGAATCATGAGTTCATATACAATCTTCGTCAACATACACAAACCCTAGTTATTGCCATTCAAGTCTAGGAATCAAGATCAAACCTAACTTTTATTATTAATACATTAGATAGAGGGATTTCATGATTCAATCACTTAATAAATTTAAACACAATCAATTGTCAAGCTTTCATGATCAATCAAGTCACATCTTAGTTCACAATTTAGGAAGAAAGGGAAATCATTGGTCCAAGGGAGATTTTCCTCAAAATACATCAATAAACCATTAATTCAATCCTAAATCATCATAAGCAATCATGTTGAACCATAATTAAACTATTGAAAACGTTTTGGAGGAAGACCCATGACTAGAGTGAAAACCCTAGGTTTTTGAAGTCTTAAAAACATACTTTAAATGGGCTCCTTGGGTGATAGCTACCCAAGGATGAAAAGCATACATACCTTAGGTTGATTTCCACAATAAATTGGAGAAGAAAATCTTGTTCTTGAATCCCTAGCTTGACCTTGACCTTGCTCTTCTATGGAGTCTTACAGAGAGAATTTTGGGAGGGAAGTTGGTTGAGTTTGAGTCTTATGAGTTATGACGTGTTAAGTAGAGTTAAATAACTTAGAAGTATTTATATAGGTCTAAAATAACTAATAATAACCATCCCCACCCTTAATTAATTGTTTAAGAATTTATTGAAATGTTTGACCCTTGGCCGAAATAGAAGCAGCTTTTGTAGCTGTGAACCACGAAACCCCCACCTACGGTTCGTAGGTGGGGTGACGCCCCGTACTGGCAAGGCGTCGTTTGGGTTAGAGAGGGGGAAAATCAGGTGAGTTTTGGGAAGACTAAGTCTTGACTCACGACCCCCACCTACGGGGCGTGAGTCCACCCACGGTTGTGGGAGCCCCTGTCGTAGGTGACTGCCTTCAGGTAACTTTTTGGCTGAAATTCAAGGACCTCCTCAAGGAACCTTTGTTGGTCCTTGGGGGGTCATGCATAGACGTTTAGGCAATAGGACCTTAGTACTAAGTTAGCGAAGTAATATTACGACTCTTGTCTTCATGTTTAACTCCATTTAGGCTATTAGACTACGTGTTAGGCTCTAGCTTAGGTCATTAGATTTCCGGGGTGTTACAACCTAGGAGACAAAGCAAGAGTCGTAGAGAAATTTCCTTACTTCCATGAGCCTTCAGGTACTTCTTTACTCTTACTCTCATAGATGAAAGTCCTTTTTAGTAGTAGTTGTAATGACCTTCCAAGTCAGCAATACGTCCAAACTCACACTTCAATTACGAAGTATAAATTGTCGAAGTAAATTATAGAAGTCAACAAGGGTTGAGGTCAATCTCACAGGGAATTATAGAAAAAATAAATGTACTAGTTCTTATGTTTAGTTGCAGTTGATACTCCCAGAAATAAAACTAAAAGCATAAAGTAAATTAGCTTTTGGTTTTATTGTTCATGTGACTATTAGTAACCAACATTCAGTTGTAACAGTGACATGCGATAGTTCCAGAGTTTGATGATCAATTAAAATAAACCAGGGTTGTGTTCCCCATGACTGTCAAACTACAACTTAGATTTCTCACAAAATAACAGTCTCGTGATACAATGCATGCATTATCTAGCAAGTTACATACACCTAAACGCTTCTCAGCCCTATTAGGTAAATATCACTCATCCCCTCTCGATCTCATAGTGTTTAGTTTAACCTCTCTTATTTGTTTATAAAACTATTGTCTCTCGAGCTCAAATTTTCAAAATAAATTATTCAGATTTTGGAGTTCTGTCGTTTCTTGATTTTAATTTCTTAATCATATTTTTTTCTCTCGAACAAGTAATGAATACATGTAAATTGTAAAGTGTACACTAATTAGAATGCAATCAATGTGAGACTAGAAATGAAGAATGCAATACATCACTTGACAACCATTCATGGTTGATTTTAATGTTTTACCTTAGTCATCGTTCCCACAACCCTAGTTGTAGTGTTTAGCTGCTCATGTTCTTAACAAAACTATAGGTAAACATTGATGAAATTTTAGAAGTAATAGACTTACAATAATGAAAACCAATGATTCTGATTAAGAACTTGAATCCCCATATCAAACAATGATAAAAAATCCAAAAGATTAATCAAAATAAGAAAGTTATCGTCTCTGCGATAAAAACTTGTCTCAAAGTATCGATGATAATTAAAATAAAAACCTAAGTAACTAATTATAGTCTCAAAAAAAATTCCTACATGAAGTAGTAAATTTTTCCTATCGACACCATTCACCGGAGGGTAAAATGGACCGTAATGTTTTTCACGGTCTGTGTAGCCCTTCCGTAATCCTACACTTCAAACATTTCTTCAACTTTTAGCCCGATCTTCACACAAGACATTATACATCCTGTATAGGCACCATGATCTGTCTGGGGTCTCGTATAGTTGCACTTGGCTTTCTTTTCTTCTAGACCACCTTCACGGGCGGTTTCACGAGTCGTTCAAATCTTCAAGGTTCGTATAGCCTTACATAAAAAACTACTACTCTTTCATTTCAACCCTTTTTAAAAAAAACACTTCTCCTTCACATTAAACCAACATCATATCGAGTAAAAAAAATCTTTGTTCCTTGTAATAATCCTTTGTTTGGGCGTCGAATGTGCTATAAGTTTGCGGCACATAAGCACCCTCAACTTAGAACCATTGCTTGTCCTTAAGTGATGAAAAAGAAAATATAACCGACGCTCAAGTACATAAGAACTATCAAAGATATGCAACTACTACTTCCACAAAAATTAACACCTAAAATCATCTAGCTAACATGCAAGGATCTATTGATTACATTTTATTACACATAGTCGATCATGCTTGTGAAAGTAACAATCTTTCAGTCAACTTAAATGACTAGCAAATGCAAACATAGTGCCCTCACTACAACGAAGTCCCTCACATATAATTTCAGATAAGATTTGGAACTAACTGATACGCTCACTCTCCAAAAGAACTTCTAACAATGCATGTATATAGACTGTAGGCTTGCCCTCACTTTCTACACCTCAACTATCAAACAACCGAAATAAGATAACAATATGACTTTATTGGCTTTTAATGTTGGCTAAGGTTAGGTAATAGAATATTTAGGCCTATTAGTGACTAGATTACCTTGGTCCCCCAAAGTTACTTTTAGGCCCTCAACTATTGCTAGGTGTTTGCAACCTTTCTTTCTCGCATCCCAACACCCACATAACTTCCCTTTTTCCTTTTTTTCATTTTTTTATTTTTTCTTTTTTCTTTTTTCTTATGTCCACCATCTACTTGAACTATTTTCTTATGTATTGTTGTTTCGTGCCTCCGGAATAACCAAAGATACGATACTTCTAAGTTTTTATTTTTCATTTGCTCATACCCACCCTCAACTTAGGTTTTTGGCCTGAGTTGTGACATCGTGCCTTCAAAGAACCAAGGATACTACATCAAAATAGGTGTGACAAACAAAAAAATCAATTTCAAGGCTCAAACAGGGCTCAAAGGGTTCAACGGGTACATGATTTCATTTGGAAGGTGTTTTTAGCTAAAGTGGATTATATAACAAAAATAGCCTATGATCCTTCCCTATTCTGTTATCTAACAATATTGGCAAGACTACTTGGGCAAGTTCTAGTTTATACATAAGAAGTAAGACTGAATACAAACATTTACACAATTTTTGGCACATGCTTTCATTCTCTAGCATTCAGTCTACAAATTCATGTTCTAGTTAGCAATGATCAACACATGGGTACATGAAAAGTCACACAAAAAGCCTAGACAATCAACTATAAAATCACACGGTGCTTTTATAATATCCAACAGAAAAACTCAATTTCGCTGAACATACTTCAACAATTTTATAGTACTAGTACACAAATAAATTACCACTAACTAAAGCACACATTACAACTACTAAAGGCACGTTATCTGTCATGACCCAGGGGTACCTCCTAGATGTGACACGGTGTACAAGACTCCGAGAAGTCTCATACAAGCCTCTTCGCATATCATAACATAAGATAATAGAAAAGTGTAAGAAATTTAAAACATTTTTCCAAAAATACCAAAGTTTCATAAAACGAAGCGGAAGTCTTTAACATTGTCTCAAACCATTTAATACTTGAAAAGACTTAGGGCCGCAACCCAAACAAAGTTCTAAACATAAAATAAAAGACATAAAGAAAATGTGATCAAATCCTAGATGCTATGAGGACTCACCAAATCATCACTTTCTTGCTCTACTAAGATCCTAGCCATGAGGATGGAACTCAATATCGTCAGACCTTACATTTGATTAGAATGTAGGCAAGAGTATGTGTTAGTACAATAATGTACTAAATATGATGGCTAGCATAAATCATAAACATAAGCATAACATAGGCATAAGCGATAACAACATAGTCATATGCCATAATCATAAGATACACCAACATAACATAAGAGAACCACTTCAAAAGTACCCTTAAAGCTTGCTTGTGCAATGTATGGATAAGACCCCATAAATCTCACCTATGCTAAGCAAACCCCTTTAGGTCCTCATTCATATTCATTATCCTTTGATTTCATCCTTAGATTAATTCTCCTAGGAAAGGGAACATTCACCTTTAGTCAAACATATCAAGGAATGCAACTATAGCAACAATCCAAGCTAAGCATACATCATAAAGTAAACCTCATATCAAAACATACTTACTATACTTCCTTGGAGTAATCTTGTTTTATCATAAACATGCTACCTTAATTAGGGATTAGTGCCTCATATTCATACTATTCATGGACGAGTACTTCTTTACTAGTTCAAGACAAATCATGACTCATGAATAGTTAAAATTTACCAATTGAAGGCTACAAAGGAAAAACACCTTACAATGCTAGACCAAGTTACCGTGGAAATCACCTTACTATGCAAATCCAATCTAATCAAGGAATAGTACTATTGCTCAATCCAAGCTACCATTACATGATGTGGCCTCACCAAGTTAAGCTGCCATGCAAAGCATTCTGTTGTGCTTAGTGCAAGCTACATTGGAAGGGTACGATTGCTCAATCCAAGGATGTCCATGAGTTCTATTAACTCAAGATACCATGCTTGGTCTAGTATTACCAAGTCAAGCTATTCATGAAGGGCTCATATATCACTACTTCAAGCTATCGTAGTTCATACATTCTCTGATTCATTACAGGTGAGCAAGCCTTTCAACCTAGAATCATTCTAATTTCTATGTGATAAAACCTTTGACATTATACATATATACATACCTAGGGTTGATCATGTGGGCGAACCTTCCACAACAATTATATCTACAATTCAACATTCATTATATAGCCCCCAATCTCAAGCGCTACTAATCATAGTTCATCATGCATACATAAGACATAATAAATTCATGTCTATTTACTTAATTCTCAACAGGTCTACAATATATATCATCAATTCTAGAAGATTACATCTAAATTCTCAATTTCCCCTTTCATGGCACAAACCCAACTTTATCAAATTCACCTTACAGTCATAGGATAATCATGCTAAAACATGCAATTCTATCATAAACAAACATAAACAATCATAAATGTTCATAATCCACTCTATTGGATCATAACCCATAACATTAGAAGAAATCCTAATTTGACTTGTGGAATTCTTCTTCTAAATTGGGGAGAACGTGGGGCTTCATGGATGAAAGGAGTCCATGAATGAATAAACCATAATACCTTGATTACAAAGCCTACCAAGTTTGAATTAATGAGGACTTGACTTGACCTAACTTGAATGAGAAAAAAATCAAGAAAACCATTCTTGAGATTCTTGAATTAGTTTTTTGAAATCTCTATGGCCAAGAATTATGATTTTTATTAGTTATTCATAATTGTATGGAGGAATTTGACTTAGAAAGAAAGAATTTTTGGAGAAGAACTTACCTTGAAGAAGAATCTTGAAAAAGATTGAAAGAATCTGAAAAAAGATTGAAAGAATCTTGAATGGAGTCTTCTACTTTGATTTTTCCTTAGGGTTTTGTCTTAGGGTTTGAGAGAGAAGAGAATGATGGATTAAAATATGGAAGTAGTATTGTTTCGGGCTATATAGGAGTTGAAAATGGATTAATTACTTGAGTGGATCCCTTTTAAAAATTAATTACTATTTTAAATATACTCTTTAATTATGACCATTTAAAGCAATATATAACAATACTATATATTTTATTAGATTTCTCTCTCTCGCCTCTTTATCTTTTTGCTCTCTCAACTTTTTATTTTTTATGTCTCATTCTCACTCTTTCTCCATTTTTTCTTTATGTTGTTCTTTCTTCCTTGTATTCTTTTTGTTCCAGTTTTTCTCTTGCTTTCTTTTGGTTGTTTTTTCTCCCTCTTTCTGTTGTCTTTTTTCCCTTTCCTTCTCTCTTTACTTTCTTTCGTAGAGTAATCAATTATTCGTAGAATGAATAAAATTTGTATCAATAATTAATTAATTAGATAAATAATCTAATCGTAAGAAATGAAGAGACATAATAAATTGCAAAATGAATTAAACTTGAATTAAAAATGTATTACATACATATTAAAGTTGAATTAGAAAATAATTAAACATGAATGCAAAACGTAGCAAACGAAAGACCATTCTATGATCTGTAAACTGAATGGATTTGTATCAATAATGAATTGAACAAGTAATTAGATCGTAAGAAATCAACCAATAAATTAAAAAATGAATTAAAATTGTATTGCACAAATATTAAAGTTGTATTGGAAGAGAGAATTAATCATGAATAAAAAACGGAACTAATGAAAAATTAGACAATGATCTATAGAGTAAATTAAATTTGTATCAATAATAAATTAAACAAGTAATCCAATAGTAACAAATAAATAAATAAAATGCAAAATAAATTAAATTACTTTAAAATTGTATTACACAATATTAAAGTTGAATTAGAAGAGAGAATTAAGAATGAATGAAAAACGTAACTAATGAAAGACAAGACAAAGATCTATAAACTGAATTAAACTCATATTATTTATGAATAAAACTTATATATTATATGTATCTTATAAATTATTTTTGCTTTTATCACTAAGAAAATGAGCGATGGTTGCCATATGTATTAAAATGTATTGTGCATGTCTTATAAATGTATTATTAGTGAGTTACCTAAATCATTCTTGTTGGTATCCGTAAGAAAGGAGTGAAGTGTGAAATACGTGTTATAAATGTATTATTAATGAATAAAACATGTATTATATGTATCTTATAAAGTACTTTTGATTTATATCACCAAGAACGTGAGTAATGTTTGCAATGTGTATTAAAAATGTATTATGCATGTATTATAAATGTATTATAAGTGTGTTACCTAAATTATTTTAGCTGATATCATTAAAAAGAGAGTGAAGTTTGCAATATGTATTATAAATGTAGGATGTGTTGTTCATGATTTTAATACAATTATATACAATTATGAAACATATCTAATACAACTTTAATACAAACACGATATATTTCTGTAAACTTCATCCTTTTCGAGCTTCAAGCTAATATTTTTCCTAAAATCAATTCTAAACTTAACCGAACCCTCTTAAAATTGAGATATAAACTCAAAATGACATTTTCAATTATTTGTAGGTACAACCTATCCAAACTAATCGCAAACGAAAGAGCATTCAATGATTCATAGACTGAATAAAACTTGTATCAATAAGTAATTAGACAAGTAATCTAATGGTAACAAATGAAGAAACATAGTAAACTGCCAAATGAATTAAACTTGAATTAAAAATGTATTACACACATATTAAAATTGAATTAGAAGAAAATTAAACATGAATTCAAAATGTAGCAAACGAAAGAACATTATGTGATTTGTAAACTGAATAAAACTTGTATAAAAAATGAATTAAACAAGTAATTCGATCTTAACAAATCAACCAATAAATTACAAAATGAATTAACTTGTATTAAAAGTTCATTATACAAATTATTAAGTTGATTAGAAGAGAGAATTAAGCATGGATAAAAAATGTAACTAATGAAACACTAGACATACAATGATGTATAGAGTGAATTAAACTTATATCAATAATGAGTTAAACAAGTAATCTAGCAGTAACAAATAATAAACTACAACATGAATTAAATTTGCGTTAAAAGTGTATTACATAATTATTAAAGTTGAATTAGAAGAGAAAATTAAAAATAAATGAAAAACGTTTGTAACTAACGAAAGACAAGACAATATTTTATAGACTGAATAAAAGTTGTATTATTCATGAATAAATATTTATTATATGTGTCTTATAAATTATTTTGGTTTGTATCTCAAGAACATGAGTGATGTTTTCAATATGTATTGTGCCGATGTTATAAATGTATTACAAGTGTGTTACTTAAATTATTTTGGTTGATATCACTAAAAATGAGTGAAGTTTGTAATATGCATTATGAATATATTGTTCATGATTTTAACAAAATTATGAAAATATCTAATACAACTTTAATACAATTGCGATACAGTTCCATAAAATTCACCTTTTTTCGAGTTTCAATCTATTATTTCTCCTAAAATGAATTATAAACTAAACCAAACCCTCTTAAAATTGAGATATAAACTACAAACGACATTTTCAATTATTTGTAGGAACAACCTATCCAAACTAATCACAAATTTGTATAATTCAAATAATGAATTCAAATTTGAAGCTTTAAAATGACCATCAATGGTGAACTCTTGCTGCTGTAATTTTAGAGATTTGAATTTTCTACTTAAAAACATGATTTTGTACAAATTTTTGTCATTCTGTTCCTCTTTTCGTCGTGTTTTCTTTATAAAATAGTGAAATATGGGCAAAAACTAATTTGACGATAGTTATTTAAATGAAAATTTCAAAGAAGAAGAAGAAGAATAAAAATAAAGAAAAAAAAGGAGGATGATACATATTGAAAGAGAAAGAGACGAAGAAGGAGAAAAGTCAAAAGAAGAAGATGAGGACGAGGAAAAAGGGTTGAGAAAGAGGCGAAGACCGTACAATTTTCTTAATTCTAAAAAAAAAAGATATATTTAGTCAGAAAAATTATGTTGCCATAGATAGTAAATATTTTTATAATATATCATATTTATGTGATTTACCCTTGAAAATTTTGTTTTAAGTCTTCTTAGTGGTATAAGGAGAAGAAAATTACCTTATTTAAAACATTCCCGCGACTAAAACGGAACTGTACTACACGAGTTACTAAAATGGTCATAACTCGTTACCCAAAAATTGGATTGACGCGAAATTGGTGGCGTTGGAAAGAGTATTCAAATACCTTTAACTGGATAGGTTATGGTTCAGGTTAATCTTTATATTCTAAGAGATATGGCCGTTTGAAGTTGATCCAAGTAAAGTCTTTTGTCAAAACATAATCGGTAAGGAAACTTTCTACTCTACTTTGTGCTAGGAGTTTCTAGTAACCTTAATTGATATCCAGAATCATCCCCACATTAAGGAATTTACCTTAACAACTAAGAAAATTAAGAATGGTTTGGGCTTAACTTAGAAATATTTGTGGTGTTACATTATACATGTATCCCTCCACTCCCCCCACCCCCCCACCCCCCGACCCCAAAAAAAAATGGAAATGTGTTTTGCCCTAAAAGTATAAAATGAAAGGTTGTGAAGAGTGGTCATACCTGCCACGCTCTAAGTGTTAGTAGTAGGAGGGATTGTGGCACCCTTATCAACTGGTGCATTTTCTGATGTAGGCTCTTTCTGTGGCTCATGACCAACAATAGTGACAGCAAGGTCAGTCGGGGTCCCACTAGTCGTGGTCATAGAAATGTTGCTACCGAAGGCTCCCCACCTCAATGCATCAGGTTGCTGCTGATCCTATGCCCTCTTTCTCTTACAACTTTCCTAGAGGCTTTTATAGCTCACTTGAGTCTTTTGGCCTCCTCCTAAAGAGTCTCATCAGGGAGGGTAGATTCAAGGGTTCTTTTCTTTCCCTTCTCTTTTTCCTTATCTGGCCTCAAAAGATCACCTAGATGTCACCAAGTGATCCCGTTTCTGGGGGGCATGTTGAACAGATCCATCAGGAATCTGTGGCCAATGTAGGATGCACTTTAACATACTTTTTAGCTAACCGACCTATGAAGTGTGTCGTTAGGCTGTCAGTGTGACCCAGTATCAAAACAACTTCTCTCCTGAGCTCATTGTGCAACTAGTGTTCAACAACTTGGACTTGGCTTTGGGGCATCTATGGTAGTTTTTCAACTACTTGATCTAGTATTTCTCTAGTCTACCTTTGGTCCACTACAATTTTTTCAAGAAATTCCACGGAGATTGTGACAACTATACCTATGGCTCAAGAGGTCGGTGTTGTTGTAGGCCTGACTCTCGGATCTACTTATGTTGTCCCCTCTATAGACTCTCCTACTACTTTTTCAATTGGTGCCGACTCAACTAGTAGATTTGGCAACACAACTAATGGTGCTGCTGGACTTGCTCTTGTTTTATATAGTGGACTTGCGACGTCTTTGATCAAGGTGGCAGATGTGCATTTAATGGAATAAGCGAGACGATCAACTATTTGGTTACCCGACAACTGAGCACTGTCGCACAATCTCCGTATGAAACAAGCAAAGGGAATACTAGCCTTTTCATTCAACGCTCCAGCTCTCATTTTAGTGGCAATAAGTTGACCCCCATTCAATGTATATCAGGCCATGATACAACCTATTAAGGAGCCCTGTGAGGGAGAAATAGTGTTGTCATTAACTTTTGGCCTCAACTTTGCATGAACCATGGCCTAACAAAATTTGGCTGGAAAAGTCAAGGAGGCCTTTTTGTATGAAGCCTTTAGTTGGTTACCCATGGTGTGACCTCACCCTCAGTTGCTATCGGCTCAACAATCTATTTAATTATACTTTCTCGCAGAACAGGATCACGCATATCATGTTCACCTGTCACCATATGGGGATGATGATCATATAATCCTACCATAGAAGGTGCAATATAGTCCGGGCCATGTAGAAACCTTTTTATGCTTGCCTAAGAGATATGTAAAGTCACCCGACAAACTTGCACCTGAGCAAATGGTGCCAGTTGCAGTGCTACATTTTTCTTCCTTTTTTTGGATGCTTCAGAGGTCACAAAGTTCAATATAGAAGCAACATATGATGCATAGAACTCCCTTGTGACTTGTGAGATGCCTCCCATAAAGCCCATGTTGTCTAGTCAACCTTTCAAACTTATGCCTCTGGAACAAGTCTTGAATTTCTTGGATAGCAGACAAGTTACTATCTAGGACTCTACTTTCAGGCACTATAGGTCTCTTGCCTATACCACTCGACTTTGTAGATATGCCAGAGTCAAAGGTATCTTTAGAACTGGGATGGCCTATGTGGCTCTAATGACTGCAACAAGCTGATGCAGGAAAGTTGGGTCTGTTACCCTTTGTTGAACAAACCTCACAATAGTATCACCACCGTCCTCATATGCATTGTTTATGATGTCCTCCTCCTCATCAACTGCTACCTCATTGATGAGTGGTAGATTTGCACTCATTTGAGGTCTATTTAGCTCAATAATTAGTGTCATCAATGCCAAATTTTGTCCTATTATGATAATATACTGATGATTTGAAACTATAAAGGCTAATCGATAAGGAAAATAAGAATGTTTGAAAGAATGACTAAAAATGTAAAAAGAAATGCAAACTACACATTGATGATCACCAAACAAGAAGGGCGGATCACCTAGTAAGCATGACCTCACCCAAAATAATAGTGCACAACACTTATGTTTACAAAGATAGTTTGGAGATCTTTAAATTAGAGGTGATGTGACGAATGAGAAAGGCGACGTTGCTGACCATCGCCAAAAATGACAGTGCACAAGGAAAAATGGAAAGCTCAAAAGGTAAATTGAGCTGGTACTCATCGATGTGCCAAACGTAAAAGGTAGACTCAATCGAGATCGATGATTGAGGTTCAAACACCTGAATACTAGAGCATGGAAGGCGAGCTGAAGCACAAGTGGTGATTCACTGAATGAGCTCCACGAATCCGACTAATGTCGTCGAATAGATGCACATTGAGTTTTTGATCCAATTTTTTTGGGTAACTGTCACGACCCAAGCCTAGGGCCTAGACGTGACCGGCGAATTGGGAACCCGAAGGAACCCCAAACAAGCCTTATAGCATATCATTACACATCCTTGGTCGCGGAAGCAATTAAAATGACCATAAGCGATAAGCATAATCAAGGGGGAAATCGAGACTAAGGGAGCAAGAGAAAAAAAAAAGGAATGATACATAAATACCATAGATGAGTCAAGCTCAAGCATAATACACAACTTGTCCAACACCACCTCTAAACATGGGTACTTAGCGGGGGCCAAGACAAACTACCGGGCTCACCCTCATAGTCAATACA
>JAJOOE010016777.1:0-29435 GCA_036250405.1 Solanum raphanifolium
AAAAAAACTAAAAAAATCACACTCTCCTAGAACTACGTTGTGACTTGATCCTCTTAACTGAGGTACGTAGGCGCTTAAAATTATATTCTAAGTTCAATTGCATGAATGTCAAAAACTAAATGTTCCCACTTGATCTGTCACATGAAAGTTAAAGCTATGAGTAATCTTTCATAAAACTTCATACTTGCACCGAATGGTGGTGACTCAATGGGAGCAAACCCTTGTGAATAAAAATTGTTTCAAGATGAAGTCTTCAAAATCTCCAAGTATGCAAGTTGAAGTCTTTAAATTCTTCAAGTTTGCAAGTTGAAGTCTTCAAATTCTTCAAGCATAGTCTTTGAAAGATAAAATATCTCGACAAGACTTGAAGAAGGGGGCATTTGTCACTTAAAATTTATTATATATAAATTTATAAAGTGATTCGGATTATATTAAATTCATGAATATATTAGTCCAAATAAATATTATGGATTAATATAATTGAGTTAATTATTTAAATCTAATAATTTAGTTTTATTTAAAGCTTGCTCCATAAAGCGAATATGACATGTCGATTAAATCTGATTGATCGAAGGGAATCCTATTCCTATCACAACTCCTCTATTTTAAAACTATAAATAGGGGTCCTCGTGATTCAGAAAAAGAAGGAAGAATTCTAAACAAAAAGCTAGAGAAAGCTCGTGGATCAAAAGCCACAAATTTCTCTACAAGATACAAGTTTAAGAATTCAAGAACTCAAGAATTCAAGAATTCAAGTGTTCAAGTTTAAGAATTGAACATTTGAAGAAGTCAAGATCAAGATAAAGTTCAAGTTCAAGAACGATCAAGATCAAGACCGCAGGATTCAAGATCAAGCTCGAAGCCCTTTGATTCAACTAGAAGTCAAGATCAAGATAAAGTTCAAGTTCAAGAACGATCAAGATCAAGACCGCCGGATTCAAGATCAAGCTCAAAGCCATTGGATTCAACTAGAAGTCAAGATCACGATAAAGTTCAAGTTCAAGAACGATCAAGATCAAGACCGCCAGATTCAAGATCAAGCTCGAAGCCCTTGGATTCAACTAGAAGTCAAGATCAAGATAAAGTTCAAGTTCAAGAACGATCAAGATCAAGACCGTCGGATTCAAGATCAAGCTCGAAGCCCTTGAATTCAACTAGAAGTCAAGATCAAGATAAAGTTCAAGTCAAGATCAAGTTCAAGATCAAGATCAAGTCCAATTTCAAGTTCAAGATCAAGATAAAGATCAAGATCGAGATAAATCACAAGTTCAAGATCAAGGTCAAGAGCACTTGAATTAAATTTGAAAAGGCGAATTCAGAGGAATCATAGAGATTGTAACACTCACACTTTAAATCAATAAAACATTTGTTGCATAATTTTCCGTTCTTGATTATTGTTTTCTCGACGTGAAATTTTATTGTCTACACCATGATTCACAAATTTATTAACTTATATAGTTACTTTATATTTGATAGTAATATAATCCAGTCCTAATTAATATGAATATCACAAAAAGAATAAACTTTACATTTTAGTTTGCTAGGACCACAATCAAAATTCATCAATAATTGAAATAACATAATGATATGATACCATAAGAAGTCTCAAACATTATAATACAAACACAATACTCTTTTTATATGGGCCAAGAGGCCTAGTACACAAACATGATCATATAACTAAAATAGATCACAAACACATAACAATATTCATTATAATAATTAAAACTCAATAACTCATATTAAGAACTACTAATTAAGTAGAGATCGATAGGATTAACATGAATAATCTGCCTTTTCCTTGAGATTGCTCTTCTTTTTCATTAACCATTTCCTCCATTAAAATGCCAAAGGATAGAAGTTGCCCTTTCCAACAAAAAAAAAACACCACCAAGAGAATTTATCAATGGACAATAATTCCAAGAAGGAAGCCACCATCTCCGGTGAATCAACGACGAGAGCCACCTCTTCCGCCGCCACCCTTTTGCCCTAAAAGTTGGTGGCAAAAGGGTGGTTGCCCACTAGGAAAACCATGCAAAGGAAGCCTCACATGAAAGGGGAGAGAGGATTTATTTTAGAACGCTTGGCTTAGTGTTTATAATAGTGGCCACTTGGTTCTTTTGTCCTAGATCATGATGAGTTGATGACAATAAAAAAATAATGCTTTATGTTTTGTAATAGCGAAGCAGATTTAGAATTTTGAGTTTAGATGTTCTGAATTTTTTTAAAATTCATATTGCTTTTTGGAAAAAAAAATTATAAGTAATTTCTTAATAAAAATACAAAATTTAATTAAAAATTACTGAATTTTATTGAATTCATAATCAGTCCTCTAGTTTCATCCTTATGAACAGTGTGATGAATTTCTATACTAACAAGTTAATTAAATATCTCGCATTCGAACTCTGAAAACAAAATCATCCTTGATAAAAAATATTTTGACTCACAAAAATAACACTTTTCAACATAAATATAAACTACTAATAATTAAGCTTTAAAATAAATATCGTGATATCAAATAAAAAAGTGGGGTGACTTGAGCAAGTAGTGTATTGTCACTTTTGGGTAAAGTTAGACCAAAAAGTATGTAGGAGAAAAGAGTGAAATGGAATATTGGGATTGGATGGGATCTTCCAAAGGATATGCCATTGGCACTTCCTTTGCTCCACATCAGGCATCTCATTTCTATGATACTTTTATTATTTTTTTGGTTCATTTAATTATTTTAATGGAAAAAGATTAAAAGTATTTTTAATGTATAAAAAAAGGATCATATATGTTATTTATTTATTTTTGGATTTATGGATTTGTAAATATTTTTCAACTAATACTTTAAACTTAATGACTTTTTTATAGTTTAAATAGTCACGTGACATATTATAATTGATCAATACATTACTAAATTTAAAAAATAAATACATCTACTTCTTAAATTCAAATCTACCAACCCATTTAATCTACCGTTTCTTCAAATTAATGAAGGCAAGTTGTTAGTGACAGGGGAGAAGTTTTGGAATAGAAAAGAGAGATATAAATAGGAGGATATTTATTTGGTTAATATATGTTCATATTTTAAATACGAGGTTATTTTTAATGAAAAACTTAAATAGTAAGATAAATATGTGTTAGTATGTATTTACTATACATACTTATAATTTAAAAGAATTACATTATATCATTATACTTGGAGTTTTATAGAAAATATCTCTTCTCTCTCAAACTCTCACTAGCCTCTCGAGTCTCGCCTCCCCCCCCCTCCCTCCCTTTCTCGTCCTCACCTGAATTGAAATTCAATAAGCAACAAAAGATATGGGATTCAGATGAGATACTACTAATACAAATATCAGACGAGAGATCGATGGTGGAGACCGCTCTTCTTCTTCTTCTACTACTCTTCGATTTCATACGTAGACAACCCTCACTATGTCTGAACGAGCATAGAGAGAGATACAATAGTGGATCCATCTTTTGAATGAGTATGCAACATGTGATACAAAAGCATAACAAGCCAGGGACAAAATACGATTGAATATATTGATACAAATTTATAGCCAGTTATAAATACACTCAAATACATTGATAACCTTATAACAAGTACGTAATCTCTAAGAAAAAAAATCAATGATACTATTTTCAGAGAAATTCAGAATTTAACCTCAATCTTCCATTCTCATGTAAGATTGGAAATAGAGTTTTATTGTACAACAACAACACCACACATGTTTATTATTAATGTGAAACATATAATTAGCACATAGAACATAACTACGTACATACGTACCACTCACAATTATATTCATTACTTGTAAAATTCAAGAATCGTGAAGAAATGATCGATGTAGACACCCTTGCAGTCAGTGAAACCGGCAGCTCGACCGAGCTGCCGGTATTCTTCCTCAGTGCGGTGCTTGCCTTGGGCACGATAAATAGCCATGGCATAAATGTCAATTTCAAGAAGGGCTCTAGTTCTCTTGCTATCATCAGTATGGTGAGGCAAAACAGGATCACAAATAATAAATTTGCCTTTCTCTGGAAGTGCATTGTAACAACTTTTCATTATTTGCTTGCATTCATCCTCTGTAAATATTGCTAGTATCCACTACATGCAATTCATGTCGCAAACCAAAATATAGAGTCAGTAAATCTTTTAAAATTCATGTTTTTTTAATGAACAGATATGTCTGTTCAATTTGAACCTCGATATATTACAAAATATCCAACATTCGCCTACTTCTTTCACGTGGTAGATATATCTAGTTCAATAATTTAAAGTAGAAACAAAATATATTTGTCAATTACCTTCAGGAAAATAGCATCGCCCTTTGGTATGTAATCGAGCATGTCACCACCAACGTGTTTTATACCTGCACGTACTCCAAAAACTTATCTTAAATTGGCCCTACCCCTACCATCATATTTAGCCACACGTATATTTATATTGCAATTAATTCAACCGTTTAAAATTCTAGATCTCTTCGTTTGGGTGTGCACAAATAAGCACTTAAACTTGTATATAATTAAAGAAATAGACACATACGTCTTACGTGGCATCCTACATGACAATTTATGTATTATGTCACGTACATGCATGTATACTTGTTCATTTTTATATAAGTTTAATTGTCTATTTATACACCCAAGTTAAATAACATAAATATCAACTGAAACCAGTTAAAAAACACATTTATATAGTATGTCTCTCAAATATATGAAAGTGTTATACTTCGGTCGAGGAAAACGCACAGTCTCTCTATCTTTACAAAATAGGAATAAAATATCGTGTATACACCATCTTTTCAAATCTTACCTATGAAATTAGATCAGATATGCTATTGTTAATGCGTTATTATTGCATCTCAAATATACTAAAGAAAGTTGAATAAAATAGAGGATTGAAACTTACGAGGAATTTGTGGGGCTTTTTCAACTACCTTAGGCAAATCAAAGTTGATTCCAAGTTCAATACTTGGATGTTTTTCTAAAATCATCTTCAAGCAATCTCCAACACTTCCACCAACATCAACAAGTGTTTTCACACCTTCAAATCCATCATATCTCTCTAACATTACCTTCATAAATGGCATAGAAACTCCAGACATTGCATTAAACATAAGGCTATTCATCTCTGGGTTTTTTCCATAGTAACTATAAGGTTGTTCACCATATACTTTCACAAATGGATCGGACGATGAATCATTAACGGTCTCATGAACCATCGTCCACACCCTCATTAACGCGTCTTGATGGTGTTGGAGCACGTACAAGCCATGAGATAAGCCATTCTCGTCCGTGACTAGGGTTTTTCCCACTTCAGTCAACGAATATCTGTATACAACAGACAATAACTATGCCTCAATTTCAAATAATGAATTAGGATAAATTACATTGCTCAAACACTAGCTGTCGCGAGCACCTTTAATATTTATGGAAATTAATTTTTTATAAAAAATAACTTTTGTCGTACCAAACATGTTTCTACTTTTGGATTCCATTAGCAATTGCCAACATATATAGATATCTAGTGTGTGGACCAGGAACACCACATGTGCTAAAGGAAAATAATGAACCTCTTGTTAGAATTTGACTTGACTTTCTTCGATGAATTAAGAAGATGAAGAAGACTAGGCCTAATTTTGAACAAATTAGATTTTAGCATTATATCAAGCATAATACATAACTTTCTTAGGTTCTTGTTTATTAATGTTTGTTTTGATTTTTATTTAAATTTTATTGTATTATATTATTTAAATCTATTGTTAGGTATCAATTAAAAGTCTCATTTTATGTAACGATCGATTTGGTGTGATTGTGTCGTAATGTTAATATTTTCTTCTCCTTTTGTCTTTATTTATTATTAATAATCTTATTATATCTTTTACCTTACCTTTTCATAGTAGCATTACCTCGTACCCTACTTTTTTTGTAGGTTCATCACTCAAATTCCTGATGTGTGACATTACTAACGACGGAGTACGACACAATCTATCCAAACATTGTATTAATTAAAACAATTTGATACAATACAAAAAAAACACAATACGATACATTATGAAACAATACTTAACAACCATCCAAACAGACTGACTGTTAGTGTTAAAAGTACCTTCTTTGAGAGCCGTCATCGACTATATGCTCCTCAAACACACGGTAACTCGTGAGCATGCGTAGAATCCGTTGAAGGTTCTCAGCATCCCCGCCACCCTGAGGGCGGATTTTAGCGAGAATTTCAGCGGGAGAGAGTGGAGCATTAGATCCACCTTCCCAAATAGCATCAGCTACCTTGAGTTTGATAATGGCATTGAGGGACATAGGTACACTTATCATGTTAGCTAATTCCATTATAGCTAACCTTGCATTATTGTTGTTGTTGTTGCTTGTTTCCCCATTTCCATTCTCCATGGCTTCTACACTTTTTTTTTTGCCTTATTTTGTTTGGGAACTATATGTTATATTGTTTAGTTATAGGGATGTCATGTATTGATAGTAAAAAAAACTTTATTGGCCAAGTGTTGTTACTTTATAGCTAGGTACAAGTAACCAAGGGTTGTGGTGTAGTGGTGTGAGTGTTTTGCCCTTAATCAGAGGTTTTGGGTTCGAGCCCTGAGTATGGAGAAAATCTTGTTGGGAGCGCTATTCCCGAATGGATTCTGCAGTGCGCGGTTCAAATTTAGTCAGAGATCCAATATGAGCTTCGAACACCAGATGGAAAACCGAATTTAATCAGAGCTCCAATATGAGCTCTGAACACCAGATGGAAAACCAAAAAAAAAAGTCAGGGACAAGTTGTATTTATTGTAAGAACTTTATTGGCCATGTTGTTACTTTATAGGGGCAAGTGCCAAGTTGTATGACCGGATTCAAAATTTAAGTTTTTATAGATTTAATATTTGTGGTTTTAGTATTAAATCTTTTGTAAAGCTAAATTTAAATAAACTTAGAATTTGAAGCTTATGAATTTATGTCGGGTCTTCAAATCATCCCATGTATTGATAGCAATTACCTTTAGCATACTTGTCATTCAAATGTCCTATTTCCATTATAATTTTAATAGTCGTAGTGTATTATTGTCTAGTTTGCTTGTACCTCGATTAATTTTATGAGATTTCGTGACCTATCCTCAATAAATATATAATTCTATCTATCAAGATTCTGAAAATAGGAAAAAATACCTAGTATTCTTGCTTCTGATAAAATTTTAATATAAAATCTCATAATTTTCAATCTATTTTACTAATCACTAGGCTATACATATGTGCTTCCATTACTAATTATTTTCCCTCTATTTAACTTGATTAGATATAATTCAGCATATTAAGATTAAAACTATTTAATTTTTTGTGTAAATTCATATATAAAATGTCAATTTCTTAAAAACATATTTCTACATTTAAAAGTTACATTGAAGGAAAAAGAAATAAGTCATGATAATTAACAATTTAAAGTATTTAAAAAAATATATAGTCAAAGATTTATTTTTGTTACTCCTATGACAATACAAACTTTATACCTAGATGACTCCTACAAGATACAAACTTTGTGCACTTAATTTACAATTTTAACTTTAAATTAATGTGTATCTATAACTAACTACAAAGTACGCTATTAATTACCTCTATAATATACAATATATGTTTATTTTACTTAATCCATAAAGATAAATATTTTTGTGTTGCAATTTCTAAGATATAATGAACTTTTCTGATCATATTTTCAACTAAATCATTTTTTTACATAGTTTTCCTCCAATCGAACATACAAGAAAATATGAGAAATTGCATATTAGAAAGGTGTGATCTACCGACATGGATTGTGATACAATGGTGAGATTATTTCACCTTTAATCAAAAGTCTCATATTCGAGTCATGAATATGGAAAAAATCATATTGGAACCGTCACCACCAAATGGACCTTACAGTGCGCGATTCAAATTTAATCAAAGCTCTAATGTGGACTTCGGACCAAAAAAAAAGAAGGTGTGGTCTGCAATTCAAAAAGTAATTGCCAAAATTGTCCCTCCATGATCAATGTTTAAAATCAGTAGGGACTCAAATCAAACAAAATCCGTACTATTTGAAAGCAACAAAACATCTGTCTTTCACGTGATAGATATATACACTCTTTCTTGATTTTTTTTTCCGTCTAGCTTTAATTATTTTAAATCTATTTTTTTTTAAAATATTTATTTTCAATCTAATAGTCCTTTAAATTCATTATCTGATTAGATGATATATTTCAGATCATAAAATTTTAAAAATATTTTAATTCATTATATATTCTTAGTTTAAGACTTTAAGACTGTAAAATTTTAAAAAATTCTTTACCGTCTTAAAATTGCATATCAAATCAAATTAAGACAAATAAATTGAAATATATATTAATTATTTATTTATTTTTTAAAAAAGACAATGAAAAATTGTAGTAATTCATTTATGTCTTATTTAAAGAGCAACATTTTGAATAGGATGGATGGATCATAGGTGCACAATATAGAGTTTTGCTTTAGGCTTTTCAATGTTTTGTTACTGTTTTGTTTTTATTTTTACTTATTTGGTTAGAACAAATAGGTTATGTTTTGATTCTGCCTTTTGCTTAATTTTATGAATTTTTTTTGCAAAATACCTTTGAATTGACAATATGAATTTGTATGTTAGAAAAATTAAAGATATTTTCCTACTCTTTCCTTATATAAATAATAATAGATAAAATTAATATTTACTCCAAATCGTGCTCGTCCTTTCTTAAAGTTTTTTCATCAATAAATAAAATACTCCAGTCTTCCATCCTCATATAAAACAGAAAACGTAGTTCTATTCTACAACTACAATACCATACATTTATTTTAATATTAAAACAGAACTACGTGAAATTTGATAGCCTTCACAAATATAGCATGGGTCTATGAGAGAGACTTTAGGTGAAAGAAGTCATAGACAAATCATAATCTTTGGCTTTGAGATATTTTCCATTGCTGAAATTAGTGGTGTACATTGCTAAAAGGAAAGCTCCTCTTTTGTCTATGAGATAAGGTGATGAAGACGTCAATAATATATTCCGTGTAATTTATGTAATATTACTGATAAAGTATTTGATAGTTAGTTATAAATGTATATTAATTAAATTATGTATAACTTATAAGAGTTGATTTACAAATCCATATTATATATTATATGTCTATTAATTTGATGTATAATATTGTGAATAAAAACTTATTCTGATATTTATATCGAATCAATAGATCCATGACATGAATTGTTCATATATTATGAACACTTATTGTGATTAATTATTATATATTTTCACCTTATTAGATTTATTAACACGTTGTATAGAAAATTTATATTCTTTGATGTAAAAAAAATATCAATTTAGATCCAAGTAAGTTTTTACTATAACATACGTGAGGTAGCATATAGGAAAATTGCATTTAGTCGAAGAAAATTAAAGCCTAAAATGAGGAAAATTGAAGTCTAATCTCATACTATTATTCTTAATTGGAAAAAGATAATAATATTTAGTAATTAAATAAAATTGAAAATTAAGTCTTAAAAGTGGCTTATATCCATATAAAAATCCAAAAGAATCTACAATTGGATGAGAAAGAGGTCCAATTAAATCTAAACATCGTTAATTGTCAGTAGTGCTGGCAAAATGAGCCCATATTTTGGTAACCCGCTCAATCCGTTCATATTTTAATGGGTTGGGTGAGTGACTTTTTACATGGGTAAAATATGGATTCACCAAATGGGTTAAGCTTCTAACTTTTATTCACTCAAAATTCATGATATCACTGAAAAAAAATTGTAACTTCTCTTCCTTTTATGTTCTTCTATAGAACTAATTATTTTTCTCTATAATTGAAAAGGTGAAATCTTTGGCCCTCCAAAAATATATATTTTAAATGTACATTTCTTTTGTTAATTATAATTATATTTTTATATTTGTTTAATTTTATATTGGATAATAAATAATAGTATAAAATAAGCAAATCATGTATTAGTATTGACATTGCTTAAGCCTTAAAGTGCATTAAACAGGATTTAGTCCTAAAATGCAACTATTCATTTACTTTGAAATTAAAAATATTTTCCCCTTGTTATTACATAAATTTATTTTATATTGAAAAGTTAGGATTTTTTTTTTTTACTTTAATGATACAATAAAACTAAATGAAGCATTTTCAACATTTTTCATCTAAAAAAAGACTAAAATATTTTCTCCATGTTGAATTTTTAAGCAGAGTACTATTTACTCATGAAAATATGGGTAAACTAGTATTTTACCCAATTCATTTTTACCCATATCAAATATGGACGGATTGAATTATTATCCATTTTATGTTGACCCATTTTCAACCCGTCCAAATTTGACCCAACTCACCCATTTGCCACCACTAATTGTCAGTGATTTAAAGTAGGCCACATAATAACAATTTTAAGAGTTTGGACAATTATTATCGCTGATTTCATTTTTTTTTTTTACCCTTGGAGTTGATAAAATAAATAGATTAACATAATATACATTAAACGATACTTTTAATAATTTCTAATGCGGTAAATTATTAATAGAGAGATAGAATTTTAAAATTAAACATCTAGTTAATTAATCCTTACCAATAAAAATCACAAACTTTTCCTTTCATTGTTGTATTCGTCTTAAATCATAAAATACTAGTAAAAAATATATCAATTTATATTTTGGCACAATGGGTATATGTTATATATTCAATATTATTGTTAATTTGTTATTATATATTAACAACATTTATATATAATATATTGTTATGAATGTTTTTCATATTATATATCTACTGATAGAGGTAGCCGAATAAAGCTAGTAAAACGTTTGTTTTATGTCTCCATTTATTTTAAATATTTTAGTATTTTGAATTAAACAACCTAAACTTCATATTAATAAATAAAAAATTTACATTAAAATCTAAGGTAATGTATATTACTAATAGATGGATAACATCTTATCAAATAGAACTAGTCCTTACTTTTATAAATAACAATATTATTGTGTGAAGTTAAATATTTTTTATCTTTTAAAAATACTACACTAAAATTAATTATCATATAAAAAACAAAAAAAAAATAACTCTAAGTTATTAAGACATCCTTATTTATTGTATAATAATTTATTTATCAATTCAATTAAACATATATTTAAAAATTAAAATTTCTCAAAAAAAGATAAAAATATTTTAAAAGAATTAAATAATTATGATTAAGATCTTGGTTAACACTAACATCATATAGTTCTCCCAGTAGTATATACAATCAAAGTTGAAATTAACCTGGAAATAACATTTATATTCAATAATCCAGTATATTTCTAAAACAATAATATTGGTAACATTTATATTTAATAATCCAGTATATTTCAAAAACAATAATATTGGTTATATGTTGGATATAGAGTGATTTTGAAAATACGAAGAATCAACTGAAATTCAATTGTGGAGACTCCTATCTGAGAATTTCACGGAGTATTTATAATGGTGAAATTTTCACAAAATATTTATAACGGAGGGATATTAATGGTATGTTTAACTCATAAAAAAGGTGGAGTAGACGTTTGGAGAGTAGACATTTGGCGTATAAGATGAATGTGAAAGAATTGGAGAAAGAAAAAGTAACAAGTTTAGAGAATAAATCACTATTTGTAAGAATTGAATCTTTGTTTTGAACAACAAGATATATTTTTCAATATTTCTTGATAACGAGAAATAATTTTTTTATTATTTGGTTAAACACAAATATTATTCTTCTAGATTTTTTTAATAATATTTGTTTTTTAACAATAGATTTGATGTTTCATGTGAAGTTTTAAGAATCTACAATCATAATTAGTATGAGAAAAATTCATTTAATATATTTTCAATCTTTTAAACTTGGATCAATGTGTATCGTCTATCCAATTCTTTTATCAATTATGTATTTGTACTTCACGATACAAACTCTATATGTATAACTGGTATGATATATATTATCTATGTAATTTTATTATGGAGAAATTATGTGAATAAGCAAATATATTCTACTTAATTAATTAACATATATAGCTATAGTTAAACTAATTTACAATTCGCCACTAACATTTAGCGTTAATTATGTGGACTGCAGTTTGAATTTATATAATTGACCACATTTGTATATTTCATTACTAACAATTCTTCGTTTGATTTGTATTTGTATATGACAGTTTGTATTTGTATATAACAGTGAATTTCTTTGGTTCTTCAGTTTTATCAACAGATGCATTCATTTTTGTATAACTTTTTTAAGTTTGTATAAACATGTAGTTTTCGGAATCTGTATAATATAATTTGTATAAATTTTGTTTAATATAATTTGTATAACTGTTTTAAGTTCAGATGTTTGTGTTTGTATAAATTCGTTATTTCGAATTTTATCATATTTGTATAAATCCGTAATTGAATATAGTTATTCTAATTGTATATTTTAATATTTTACTTATACAAAATATATAAGTACAAAAGTCTACCAACATAATTATACTTATATAAATACGGACAAAAATAACTCAATTATACAATACACGCGTAATAAATTATATAAGCGTGTCAGTAAATTATACAAATAAAGTGTGAATTATACAAACGAGCTATAGCTATATCCCGTAAATATAATGCAAACTATAACTAAAGAGCTTAATTAAATTTATTATAGTAATTGTTTGCGAAATTTCTCCTCCTTTTATCTATTTAATGCTCAGGATACAAACTCTATATACATATGTATAAGTGATATACATAACTATAAGTACGGTATTAATTATCTCCATATATATATATATTTAATTTTTAATTAAATAAAGTATAAGTAATTAAATTGTGCTCGTCCTTTCTTAAAGTTTTTCCATCGATAAATAAAATAATCCAGTCTTCCATCTCATATAAAGCAGAAAACGTAGTTCTATTCTACAACTACAACACCATACATTTATTTTAATATTAAAACAGAACTACGTTCGTACCACTCACAATTATATTCATGACTTGTGAAATTCAAGAATCGTAAAAAAATGATCGATGTAAAAACCCTTGCAGTCATTGAAACCGGCAGCTCGACCGAGCTGCCGGTATTCTTCCTCAGTACGGTGCTTGCCCTTGGCACGGTAAATAGTCATGACAAAAATGTCACCTTCAAGAAGTGCTCTAGTTCTCTTGCTATCATCAGTATGGTGAGGCAAAACTGGCTCACAAGCAATAAATTTGCCTTTCTCTGGAAGTGCATTGTAACAACTCTTCATTATTTCTTTGCATTCATCGTCTGTCCATGTTGTTAGCACCCACTACATGTATCCATGTCACAAATTATGTTAAGTTGTTTCGAAACATGTGATCATAAACATGTTATTAACATTTCACTAAAACATTTATAATAGTACTAGCAACATGTATCCATGTCACAAATTATGTTAAGTTGTTTCGAAACATGTTATTAACATTTCACTAAAACATTTATAATAGTACTAGCATATTGATTTTGTCAAAATACTTTAGCTAATATTTATGCCCTTCAATTTTGGAAGTGCACAAATAGACACTTAAGCGTATATAAAGTTGAACTAATAAACACACATATCCTATGTGGCATCCTACATGGCAATTCGTGTCCTACATTGTGTCCAACGTGTATGTCATGTAGGATTATGGGTCTAGTTGTTCAAGTTTATACAAGTTTAAGTGTTGACATGTGCACACCCAAAATTAGAGAACATAAATATAAAGCGAGCCCAAATTAAAAGACATTTATTATAAATAAATCAAATTAAACTATACTTTTGATTTAATCTTAACCCCAAACATAAAGAATTATGTTTATCATTTTCTCACTTACTTTTTTTCTTCTTGGAACAGAAAAAAATTATTTATAATTTAAAGATCGTTCATACAAAAGGGAACTGATTTGTATGATGCACGTACCCTACTACCTTAGGTCTTGTCCATGGAAAAGAAAACAAATTAGAGATAAAAAAGGTGTGGTCTACAATTCGAAACTCCTATTGCCAATTAATGTTCAAACAAAATACATAATATTTGAAATCAACAACCCAACTACTTCTTTCATGTGGTAGATACTTAGATACATATGTTGAAACAAAATAGATTTGACAATTACCTTCATGAAAATAGCATCCCCCTTTGGTATGTAATCAAACATATCACCACCAACGTGTTTAATACCTACACGCCAAAAACTTATCTTAAATTTGGCCCTATTATCATATTATAGCCACATATTGCAAATATCAAAACATTTTAAAACAATTCAATTTGCAAAAACCACTAATTGAATTGTAATTTAATTAAGAGTACAAAGTGTTCCTTTTTAGCTGTCATAATATTTTTTAGAGTTAAATAATATAAATTTTGATTAACATTTTAAGATCGCTTCCTCGTGAACTCCGTTAACTAGGCGCCCGACTCTCTAAGCCCTCGTCTTTACAGGAATTGTCGCAGCTGAGCGTTGCCCGGGTTTCTCGGCCTGGTATCCTGCACCTCGCGTTCATGATATCTACATTCAACACTCAGCCATACCTCCAAGTTGTTGATCGGAATGGAATTGGCAATATAAGTAAGCACACGAAATCCTGATGTATTTCTAACTCCAACTCGGAGCTTCCGGTGGACCAAGTTCTTATAAAACAGCGTATTTTCCAGTACTAAAGGTCCTCGGACTTCCAGGCGGTTTTTCTTTTGGGCAGCTGGGTTCTCACTCTAAGCCAGTACCAGTAATTTGAGTACTTTTTTTATCATGTTGATGTGGGAAAAAATGCAATTATGTAGTAATTTTTGTATAGTTTATAAATATTTTTTTTTTAATGTAATCTAATTTAGCTTTGAAAATTAGTTAAACTGACTCTGAAAAAACACAACATGACAACTAAAGAGGAACAGAGGAAGTATGAGTAAGAGTTCGTAGTCCGTACATACTACCTTTTCCAGATTCTGAAATTATACTGAATATGAAATTATAGTTAGATAAAAGAATGAAACTTACTAGGAATTTGTGGGGCTTTTTCAACCACCTCAGGCAAATCAAAGTTAATTCCAAGTTCAATATTTGTATGTTTATCTAAAATCATCTTCAAGCAATCTCCACCACTTCCTCCAACATCAACAAGTGTTTTCACACCTTGAAACCCATCATATCCCTCTAAAATTGCCTTCATA
Organism: Solanum raphanifolium; assembly: GCA_036250405.1. NCBI lineage: Eukaryota > Viridiplantae > Streptophyta > Magnoliopsida > Solanales > Solanaceae > Solanum > Solanum raphanifolium. The sequence continues at coordinate 15,204 of JAJOOE010016777.1, forward strand.
AATGGCACAGATACTCCAGACATTGCATTTAACATAAGGCTATTCATCTCTGAGTTTTTTCCATAGTAATTGTAAGCTGGCTCACCATTTGCCTTCACAAATGGCTCTATCGATGAATCATTAACGGCATCATGAACCATCGTCCACGCCCTCATTAACGCGTCCTGATGGTGCTGGAGCACGTACGAGCCATGAGATAAGCCATTCTCGTCCGTGACTAGGGTTTTTCCCACATCAGTCAACGAATATCTGTATACAATGATTAATAACTATGTCTAAATAATGAATTTGAATCGACTATATAAATTATCGTTGAATGGGATATAAATTACATTGTTGAAACACAATGGAAATTTATTATTACTATTATTTTTAATAAAAATGACTTATGTGGTACCAATCACGTTACTCCACTAACAATTGCCCAACACATAGATATATAGTGCGTGGACCAGAAAAATCACATCTATTAAGGAAAATAATAAACCTCAAATTAGAAATTTATACATTGACTTTCTTTGATTAATTAAGAAGATGAACAATACTAGGCCTAACAAATTAAATTAGCATTATATCAAGCTTAATGCATAACTTTTCTTAGGTTCTTGATTATTTTATTAATAATATAAAAAATTAACCTTTTTTTTTCTTCCAAGCAATTGGAAGAAAAGTACCATGTACTAACTTTAGATCTTAAATCCGTCACTAACAAAACATCATACATATTAGCGTTAAAAAATACCTTCTTTGAGAGCCGCCATCAACAACATGCTCCTTGAACACACCGTAGCTTGTGAGCATACGTAGAATTCGTTGAAGATTCTCAACATCCCCGCCGCCCTGAGGGCCGCGGATTTTAGCGAGAATTTCAACGGGAGAGAGTGGGGCATTTGATCCATTTTGCCAAATAGCATCAGCTACCTTAAGTTTAACCACGGCATTAAGAGACATAGGTACACTTATCATGTTAGCTAATTCCATCATAGCTAATCTTGCATTATTGTTGTTGTTGCTTGATTCCCCATTTGCATTCTCCATAGCTTCTACACTTTTTTTTTTACCTTGTTTTTGGAAACTATATGTTTTTTTTTTTATAGTTATAGGGATTTCATGTACTTATTGTGGGAAGTTATTGGCCAAGTGTGGCCACTTTATATAGGGGTAAGTTATATGACCCGATCAAGAATTTAAGTTTTATGATTTTAATAATATTAAATCAAGGGTTTTTTTAAGTTCTAAGTTTCATAGTTACTAGACTTATAATAATTTGTATGAATTTTTACGCATAAATTATGCTTCAATTTATGAAAATAATGGATTTTGATGAATCTGATATTAATACTCTGCATTTGCTTTTAGTAAATCGGAGCTTATGAAAGATGAATTTATAATTTGAAGTTTATGAATTTATGTGAATTTGTAAGCGGATCTTTGGACCCTCCATTATTGATAACAACCTTTAGCATACTTGTCAGTAGTCATTCAAATGTCCAATTTCCATTACTCTTTTTAATAGTTTGTATGCTCTGGTATCTCGATTAATTTTGTGAGATTCTATTACCTATCAACATAGGTATAATTAATTCCATCTATTAATATTTTGTAAAATAGGAAAAAATAACTAATATTTTTGCTTCTATTAGAATTTGAATATAAAATCTTGTGATTTTCAATCTATTTTATTAATCACTGGATTACGTAGGTGCTCCCATTACTAATTATTTTTCCCTCTATTTAGCTTGATATGATATAATTCGGTATATAATGATCAAACTGTTTATTTTTTTGGTGCAAATTCTTATATAAAATGTCAATCTTTTTGAAAACACGTTTATACATTTAAAAATTGCATTAAAAATAATAATAATAAGTTATGATAATTAACAATTTAAAATATTTTTTAAAATATAATTAAAAAATTATTTATTTACTTCATATATAATAATAATTGTGTCACGTGAAATTTGATAGCCTTCACAAATATAGCATGGGTCTCTGATAGAGACTTTAGGTGAAAGAAGTGTTGGGTTTTAAAAGGTGTGAATGGAAAATGAAGAGTTGCGACTTTTATGAAGAGTTGTGACTTTGATGAAAAGTTGTGACTTTTATGAAAAATTGTGACTTTTATGAAAGGTGGTGACCTTTCCGAAAGATTGTGACTTTTCCAAAGGTTTGTGACCTTTCCGGTAAGGCACAATAAGAACTTTTTCACACTACCCTTTGTTTTCTATAAATTGAAGGATTTCCTCTCATTTTAAAAAACAAAATTTTTTTCTAGACTTCTTCTACTACTAAATCTAGTATTCAAAGTGTACTTTATTGCCATTGAGTGGTTCGTTGACACCGTGGTTTTAGGTACCGATACACTGGTGAGTAAGATCGTTCTATCCTGGGAGGATATATTCCGTTAACCTCGGGTACTTGAGGGGAATAATTTCCTTAAGGGGACACTGTTCATTCAGTGGGCTTGATTTTCTTCTTTAAGAAAAATATTTCGTATATTGTTTCTAATCTGTTTTTGATTCTATTTTCTCTACTAGTTTTAATTTTCTAGTTGTGAAAATGCTCTTTAGACTTTGTTGTTTCTTACCAAGTTCTTCAAAGTTTTGTTCTAAGTATATTAGGAATTCAAGATGAACAACAAGAAGTCATAGACAAATCATAATCTTTGGCTTTGAGGTATTTTCCATTGCCGAAATTAGTGGTGTACATTGCCAAAAGGAAAAGGTCCTCTTTGTCTATGAGATAAGGTGACGAAGACGTCGATAATATATTCAGTGTAATTTATGTAATATTATTGATAAAATATTTGATAGTTAGTTATAAATGCATATTAATTAAATTATGTATAACTTATAAGAGTTGATTTACAAACACATATTATATATTATATGTCTATTAATTTGATGTATAATATTGTGACTAAAAAATTATTCTGATATTTATATTGAATCAATAGATTCATGACATGAATTGTTCTCGTATTATGAACACTTCGTGATTAGTTAATAAATATTCTCTCCTTATTAAATTTATTAACACGTTGTATAGAAAATTTATATGATTTAATATAAAAAAAAATTATCAATTTAGATCCAAGTAAGTTTTTACAATAAAATACGTGAGGTAATAAATAGGAATATTGCATTTAGTCGAAGAAAATTAAAGCCTACAATGAAGAAAATTGAAGTCTAATCTCATACTATTATTCTTAATTGGTAAAATATAATAATATTTAGTAATTAAATGAAATTGAAAATTAAGTCTTAAAAGTGGCTTATATCCATATAAAAATACAAAAAAAATCTATAATTGGATGAGAAAGAGGTCCAAATAAATCTAAACATGTTAATTGTCAGTGATTTAAAGTAGGTCAGATAATAATTACCGTCAATTTCTTTTTCTTTTTTTAACCTTGAAGTTAATAATATAAATAGATTAACATAATATACACGAAAAGATACTTTTAATAATTTCAAATGCGGTAAATTATTAATAGAGAGATAGAATTTTAGAATTAAACATCTAGTTAATTAAACCTTACAAATCAAAATCACAAACTTTTCCTCTCATTGTTCTATTCGTCTTAAATCATAAATATTAAATAGTAGTGAAAAATATAAAAATTTCTATTTTGGCACATTGGGTCATGTGTTATATATTCAGTATTATTGTTAATTTGTTATTATATATTAACAACATTTATATATAATATTGCTACGAAAGTTTTTCATATTATATCTCTACTAATAGGGGTGGCCGGATTAAGCCAGTAAAACGTTTATTTTATGTCCTCATTTTTTTTTAAAAAAAATCGTAGTATTTTGAATTAAACAACCTAAACTTCATATTAATAAATTAAAATTTTTTTATTAAAATCTAAGGTAATGTATTACAAATAAATGGATAGCATCTTATCAAATAGAATTAGTCCTTACTTTTATAATAACAATATTATTGTGTGAAGTTAAACATTTTTTTATTTTTAAAAAATACTACACTAAAAATAATTATTATATAAAAACATAAAAATAACTCTAAATTATTAAGACATCCTTATTTAATGTAAAATATTTTATATATCAATTCAATTACACATATATTTAAAAATTAAAATTTCTCAAAAGAAGATAAAAAATATTTTAAAAGAATTAAATAATTATGATTAACATCTTGGTTAAGACTAGCATCATATAGTTCTACCAGTGATATATATAATCAAAGTTGGAAATAATCAGGAAATAACATTTATATTTAATAATTCCGTATATTTCAAAAATAATAATATTGTTTATATGTTGGAATATAGAGTGATTTTGAAAAATACCAAGGATCAACATAAATTCAATTGCGGAGATTCCTATTTTGGAATTTCATGAGATACTGACAATCGGTAAAAAATTTACGGAATATTTATAGCGGAGGTATATTAATTGTATTTTTAACTCATAAAAAAAAGAAAGTAGACGTTTGGAGAGTAGACATTTGGGTATAAGATGAATGGGAAAAAGCTGGAGAAAGAAAAATAGCAAGTTTAGAGAATACAACATTCATTACTTGTAAGCTTTGAATCTTTGCTTTTGAAACCATGATTTTGCACAAAATTTGGAAAACAATATCTTGATAACGAGAGAAATTAATTTTTTATTGCTCTTTGATCGAGAAGTATATAAAAAGAAGTATTCTTTTTTATTTTTTTTAGTAATAGATATTTGTTTTTCAACAATAGATTTGATGTTTCATATGAAGTTTTATGAATCTAGCATCATAATTAGTATGAGAAAAATTCATTTAATATCATTTTCAATCTTTTAAACTTGGATCAATGTGTATTATATATCTAATTATTTTATCTATTGTCCTCAGGATACAAACTCAATATGTATAACTAGTATGTTATGTATTATCTATCTAATATTTTTATGGAGAAATTAGGGAAAATAAGCAAATATATATTAGTTAATTAGTTAACATATATAGCTATAGTTTAGATAATTTATAATTCACCACTAAAATTTTGCGTTAATTAGGTGGCTACGGTTTAAGTTTGTATTAGCCACATTTCTATAATTCGCCAATAACAATTCTTCGTTCAATTTGTATTTGTATATAACTGGTAGTTTCCTTTGATTTTTAAGTTTTATCATCAGATAAATTCAATCTTTTTTGTATAACTTTTTAAGTTTGTATAAACGTGTAGTTTTCGGAATTTGTATGAATTTTGTTTAATGTAATTTGTATAGTTGTTTAAAGTTCAGATGTTTGTGTTTGTAAAAAATTGTTATTTTGAATTTTATCATATTTGTATAATTTCAAAATTTGTATTACTCTGAAAAACAGATCCAATATTAGATCTACAGTTGTACCCCATATTTGTATAAATCTGTAATTGTATATAGTTATTCTACTTGAGTGACCTTTTGAGATATTTACTCTATATTACTTATTAGGATATAGAGGGTAAAATAATAACAGTATTCTTTTTAATTTATTTGATTTCAATATAAAATTCTAATAAGAATCCATTCAAATCTTCATCAAAATTGGCGTATAAACTCTGAATAATACTCTTAATCATTTGAAACAATACCAATATAAATAAATAATAATTTCGCAAAATTCAATTTTCGAATTTGAAGCTTCTTAATTGTTTGTAATAGAGTTTTTTTTTTTCTTTGCTTTTAGTCTACTTGGTAAAAAAATAAAAATAAAAATTGAAAAAAAGACCAAAGTCTAATTTCTTACAATTTCTAATTGGTAAAATAATGGTTATATTTAGTAAGTCTTAAAAATGGTAGTGATTTAGAGTAGGCCACGTATTAACAATTTTGAGAGTCGGCCGTATAGGCAAATAAGATTGTGAAAGTCAACAGGGCCCATCAGGCCCAAGCCCAGTAGCCCACACAATCTCACCGCCATGGCATCTCGTTTCGCGAGGTCGATCGGAGCTTTATCGTCCTCCGCCGCTCATAAGTTGCCGGCCGGAATTGAAACCGGCAGTCATGGCGTCTTCAAGCCACGATTGGCATCATCATCTTCTTCTCCTGAGAGTGAGTTTCCTAAAACTAATAATAAGAAAATGGCTGATCGTCTCTCCGGTGTTATCGACGTGGTTAACGATCGTAAGCTTCCGCCGGAACTTCGAGGTCAACGTGACGCCGTTAGGTAATTTCTGATATGCTCACATATTCTATTTAGAAAAATGACAAAAAAAAAAGTTCATTTCTACGAGCTCCTTGTATGATGATCGTTAGAATTTATTTTTTTACTGCTTGATGTTTTAGACTTTGTAAGGTATTATAGCTAGGTAGCCCAAGCTGAAGATTTGAGAAAATGATATGATGTGTTGATTCAGCTGCTGGGATAATGTGTTAATTGTTTGCTCAAATTACTGCAAAAAATTGCAGTGATGTTCATTGCCTTTATAGATTCCATATTTCGAGCTTAATTCACAATGTATTTGGAATATTTTTGTTCCTAATTCATCTCAACTTGATGAAAATGTGATGCCAATGAAAATATCAGTTTCGTTTGATAGACTGTACGGTTAAAAGGCCTATCTATAGTTAACTGGTTTCTGTATTGGATAATGAATTGTGAACTTTTTTTATTGAAGTATGTATAAACGATAAAGTGAGATTGGTAAGACTCTTCGAGTGTGATCTGCTAATCTCACAAGTATCCGAGAAGAAATATTCCATATCTTGCATACTCAAAAGAACTAATTGTTGGAGTTTGTGTCTGAATCAATACAGCATGCATCGTTTGTAATTATGTTGCACCAATGCACATTGAAACTACTGGGCACTTAGTTTGGCGTTTCTGTATCACAAATACTTAGGTTATGACATATATCCAGAGTGCGAGTGTGTCATGAATCAGGAAGTGTTTTTTCTCTGTAATTTGGGTTATACAGTAGTAGGTTCACTGTAGTTTAGGCTTTCAATTGCTATGCTGTTACCACTTACCGCTTTAGGTGTACAAGATCTACCATTGGTATAATTTTCAGTGTCCAAGTGTAGTTTCCTCTCAAGTCCAAGTCACTTGAAGTTCTTTGATTTATTACAGAGCAGTTAATATTGTTGTTGCTTTTGAGTCGGTGATTTGAGATTGAATTTGATGATATGTGATGGCTATCTTTATTTTTCATTCGAATAAGTACCTCTTTAGAAAACTTCACCTCGAGCAAGATTTTGTACTGGTTGTCTTAATGCCACCCTTGGTTTTTTCTGTAAATGAATGGAGCACGGTATGTAACTAAAATTGTAAAGGTAAAGAAGAGTGTTCTTTGAATTCATGCATATGTGTTGCATAATTCTCTAGCTTTCACGTAGTTACTATAGCTGTGTTTGCCTGGACCAATTGCAAATAGTAGGATTCTGATTTATCCTGGATGTTACGAACACAATCTTAGAGTTTTTTTTTCTAATTCTTTTGGAATGCTGGTTTCTAATCTTGCATGGAATATTGATCAGGTCAGAAACTGACATCATCAATGTTGTTGAACAACGAATATGGCATTCCATGGAAGAAGGGCAATTTGAGAACTTACCAGGGAAGGGAAAACCATTGGACCTCAATACTAATCCTCATGCTGATCCAGCTGAAGATACCTTGTATAGGATTCTCTCCAGAAATAAATGTGCACCTGAGTGGGTTGAATTGAACAAAGAGATAAGAAATAGAGTAGCTGAGTGGAGATCAGCACTTAAAAGGGCATGGACACACCGAGGCTCTGTCGATGATTCTGAATGGATCGAGGCATCCGAGTCTCTAAAGCTGCAGATACGTGACATCAATAACAAGGTGAGCAGAGCAAGGAACTGATTTACATTTCAAATTACCTATTCAGTTCTGTTTCTTTCCCTATTCCGTGTATGGTGAACTGCTACTGTTTTACAACATAATTATTGTCAAAGTATGTCCCGTGTTTTCTGTGTGCATATATACATGCATCTCAATTCTCCGTATTTGATGATATATTAGTATTATATGCTCTGCTAGCAAGATGGCTGACTGTCAAAACTTAGTCAAGCTAAATATGTGTCTTGGCTTCAGGTTTTCCGATACAACCTTATTGTCCCTTTTGGCCGCCAAATGCTCGGACTCAAGTGGGAGAAGGAAATGGACCGACTGAAAGATGAAAGTACAGGGAGCTGAACATTTTGCAGGTCTCATTGCTGGTGTAGTTTATCACAACATAAAATCAAATGAAATAAGCAAATCTCCCACAATCTATATTTATATTTTGCGGAAGACCTAAGAAAATGAAAATGAAGGAAGCAATTGGGACTATTGTAGTTCATAATGGTACATTTACATTAAGCGTCTTCAAGAGATGTTTCTTAATCAGTTTATAGAGGTGTAACGGGTATTTATAGTTAACTATGGTTGCCTAAAGATGCCTTAGCAGCAAGATGTGTGAGGGCACGCTTGTGGTAACTGCATTGCAGTTTTTTGTACTTCTGCACGAATGTTGTAAGATCAATTTCTTGATCAAGGAGCTGGCCAAGAAGGACTTCAGATTCCTCCTCCGTTTTCTTCATAGCATCTGTATCAAATATCAATAGACAGTTAACTGTTAATTCTTTTACTGGCAAGTCTAATTACTTAAGTTATCTAATCCCATAAGCAAGAAAAAATCGATGTGTTAGCCATCCATTCAATATTCTAAGGGCACTTCAATTTGGTATCTCACAACTTCTACCAAAAACGAAAAAAGAATGTTCTGATCACTAAGCAACCAGAGTCTCAGATTTATCAAATAATCATTTAGGAACTGTTGTAGGAAGGAAGTAGCATATGGTAGATACTTCAAATTGGAAAATCTTTCTTAAAGCTATTAACTTAATAACACCATCATAGAGAGAGTAACAATGTGACAAAATTGAGCACAAAGCTATTGAAGTTAAAATTTCCTATTACACATAGTTGCCTCATTACATGGAGTTTCTGTACTAGCTCCTTAATTAAGAGTGGATAGAATTAGATTCACGCTTAAAAGACAAGTAGAAGACTTGTGCAAAATCTGATGATAACATTCAAATGGACGGAACTTTTTCATTGGGACATAATGAAAAGTGGTATAGAGTGTACTAATCCAAAAAGGAAATTGAATAGTGGAGCAGAGTGAAAATGGTTGAAACTTGAAAGAGACTAATGTTTTTCAATAAGTTCGAGGAAAATAAGCATATTTGTCAAAGTAGATCAAGAGGACACCAGTGAAGATTGTCCTTCAAAAGGTAAGTTGAGCATTATGAAAAGCTGTTATTATGCATTGGTGACATAGTAAGAAGTCTCCTATTGTCATATTGATCTGTAATTGTACTTCAAATTATTGTTACCCAATGTAAAAAGAATAACAAACGATCAAAAGGAAAAGAAAAAAGTATACAAGCTTTATGTGCTTCCACTGTTTACCTTGTAGCTGATGGAGAAGCGATACAGGAGAGTACGACTTTAGAAGCTCTTCTTTTCTCCTTTCCAGCTCATGCATCTTTTCTTGAGCAGCAGCCAATTCAGTTGTGCGGATGATTCTACACTGTGAACAATAAAGGAGGGATGGTGCAGCGAATTTTTTGCCCCAAGTCAGTGCTTTGATGCTAAACTATTACAAATAAGTAAATACCCTAGAAGCAATGTGAAGTATCTAACCTGATTTCTCAGCTCCATTATCCAGGGTTCTTTTTCTAAATTCTCCCCTGCATAAGGAATTTGTTCAAAATCTATCTGCAGATACTAGTTGATATATCACTACCTATAATAAGGCAATAAGCAACCCAAAACTTACTAGCAAGCTGCAGAGTTGCATTCCGAAGCTCATCCCTGACCTGATCAGATATGGGGAAAACAGCAAGAGTAAGATGCTACCATAGAAATTAACATAGAACAGTGAGCCTGTTACAACAAAATATTACATCAAGGTGATTATAACGGATCAAAGTTGTGTTCTCACGTTGAAATTACCTTGCTAACATGCATAAGACATGAGGATACACAATTTGTCATATACATTGTGTAAGAAGAAGATTAGAGCACACAGGAGGTAGAAAGATTATTCAAGTTCATTTTGGCAAGGAAGAAAGGAAGCAAGAACAAGGCCAACCAAATCCAAACATGCAAGTATTATTAACTTTGAACTGTATGAGGTGAGATCACCAAAAAGCAATGATGTGCATTGTAATGCACAAGTCTCATGAGATTGTAAGCCACTTGAAAGGACTAAATACATTATGACATCATGAATGCAGAACCTCACACAAACAGAACAACTAAATTCAGTCACCCCCCGTGTATAATTTGATTCCTCCCTTACTACTAGAAACAGAATCTCACTCGGCTGTTCATTCAATTTGTGACATGTATAATTTCGTGGAGCATAATATCATATTTGAACAAAATGAGGAAAAATTAGATCCAGTGTATGTTCGACTATAAAAGGAAACGAGGTATGGCAAGACCGGCCGAGCAGAACGAAACAAGTAATTTTATTACTTACATTATTCTGAGTCTTGACAGCCTCAAGTGAAAGTAAGAAGTTGTGACGAGCATCCTTGTCAGAAACAAGCTTCTTTAGCTCATTAACACTGAACAATTTAACAAGAAAGCATATTGAAAATCAGAAACAAATTGCAAAAAGAAGAATGATGAAAAAGGCTAAGCTCTTCATTTGATTGTTTAATGATAATCAGAAACAGATGATCGTCATGAAGCTTTTTATTTATTTTTTAAACTAAAAAGTCATGAAGCATTTGCAGGCAGAAGATACTTCATAGCGTTGAAATCATATTTTAAGATAAAACTTATTCATCATTCTCAAAACATGCATGAATGGTACCTTAAAGGGTGCCGTTAATTGCTTCCTTGGATACTAATGATCAAAAAGAAAATATTTATGTTCTTTCATGTACCAGAAAACCTCTGATTATGAACCTTACCACGAGTATCTATTTCAGATATAAAACTTTTATCTTCATTAAAATTCATTGGCAGTTTCCTATAAGCCACCCTCTTTGCATTTATTGTAAGAATTCTGCTTTCAAATGACAAAACTTGTACTATCCAGTATATTTTTTACTGTATGCACTTCAGTTCATTACACAATTTGGTGTTTCATAATGCTCCATAAGATAAGAAAGCAGAACTCATCAACATTCAAAAAGGTTAATTCCTATCATGTAATTGTATCAGTACCATTAGATATATTATAGAGTTTTCAGGAGTTTTATGCACATAAATGTATCAAAATCATAAATCTATGTTGAATCTCATGATGGTGACATGAAACCACTCTTGATAACCATATAGCAAAACAAAGATGGAATCTCTGTTACAAATCCCAGCGAGTCAGAATCTAATTCTGGTAGAAACAAAGACCGCAATGTAACTAATGATCCTTTCTATATAGGTGTAATTGCTGACATATATGAACTAAAATTTACCTCTTGTTTCTTAAAGCAGCAGCGATGTCAGCAGCCTCTGCAGGAGAAACTTGGGACACAAAGCTTGGCCTGTTTGTTGGACTCTGCGCATTAAAACCGCTGGAAGAGTTTGAACTAGGGGTTGCAGGGCGGGAAGAGCTTGGTGAGCTGACTACAGAAGGTGAATATCGTGAACCATTATTAGCTTCTTGAGGACTTGACTGAGCCCGTTGCTCTTTGTTACCCCTGTAGAAAAGAGAAGTTCAAGGAAATATGTATGTCAAAGCATAAGGGTAATAGGTATACAACTCATATAGCTGACACCAACTAATTTTAGATTGAGGAGCATTACTGATTGATTGAGATCTGTTTGCCAAAATCCTAAAGCTAACTAAAATAACGAATTCATTCTGTACATTCTACGTACGATATACATCATGCCATGATACCATTACATATAAACAAGCTATGCTATAAACTATAATCACACTGCCAAATGAAATTACATGGATCTCATTGGTGAATCTAACAAAGGGTTCGGTAGTTCGGATATAATTAGATATATATTTCAGAAACAAATACAATAGAATTAGATATACATTTCAGAAACCCACTCTCTCTACTCAAACAACCACATCCAAATCCTGGATCCAGGGCAGAGCTAGAGTGTAGGAAGCGGACAAAATCTAGTAGTTTTGATTCAAAACCCTTACAGTAGTTTTAAAATATTCAATTACATGTATAAACTATTAATTTAGAACGAAGCAACTCAAAAGTACTAAAATGGACCAGCTTCAATTCCTGGCACCACACTGCCTATGGTAGATAGTGGATATAGATTTCAACTTCTTCAAACGCCTAAATAACACAATATGGAATAGCAAAAGGGGAATTCAAAACATAAGTAATGTTTCCAAAATTTATGCTTCCAGGATCACTCATTTAGCACAGATTCTTCGCAATTAACCAAAATTTAGCACAATAATATAATAATAGGAAGAAAAAAAACGAAAAACTGCAGATATCTATACCAAAAGAGGACATAGGTCATATAAACTTCAAATAAAATACAAAAAAAAAAAAAAAAAACACAACAAAATACGATCGTCCGATTCATAACTGAATAAGGAAATGAAAGTCTGTAAATCTGAAAAAAAAAATACCAGAAATTCAACATGAGTTGGGCAGTGGAAGAAAATGAAGCTAATTGCGTATGAAACGTAGGAAGAGAGCTATATGCCTTTGAATTTTGATAATCGAACCGCAACGCTTTTGCCTTTCAATTCCCTTTGGATTTTGAAGAAAGAGCTGCTCAATTTCCTTCTGTTTTCTACGGTGTTGGCTTTCGAATAAAATGATAATTTTATTATATATTGTATATAATAAATTTAATATTTTCAAAAATATTTATTAGAAAATTACTATAATTATAAGATTAATATCTTACTCCCTCCGTTTAAAAAAGAATGAACTAGTTTGATTTGGAACGGAGTTTAAGAAAAAAAAGAAAATTTTTAATCTTGTGATTCTAAATTAAAGTTATGTCAAATGTACCAAAATGCCCTTTAATCTTGCCTTACAATGCCACGTAAAAAGTTGAAGTTAAAGTGTTGTCAAAAAAGAAAAAGCATCATTCTTTTTGAAACAGACTAAAATGTAACTAGGTTATTCTTTTTAAAAACTGAGGGAGTATTTGTTTTCATGCGGATTTTAATTCGAATCATTCAGTTCTAATTCATTAAGGGTGTTTATTTTTAAAGATTTGAATCTTAATCATTTAAATTCAGATAATTGTTTTGTTTCTTAATAAAAACCTCTTAATGAATGTGAATGAATCATTCAGATTTGTAATGGAGCCTTAACATCATTAGATTCTTTAAAATGATATGCTTATTTTACAAGATCTTTCACATCTCTTTGTTTCGGTTTTCTATTAGATTTTCACACCTTTCGCTCTCCAATCTCACCTCTTATAGTAAGTTTTCATAATTTTATCAACTACACAATTTTTTCTTGGGTATATTCATGTTTATCAACATAGGCGGATCTACATTGATCCGTAAAGGTGCACGTGCACTCGATAATTTTTCGAAATAAATTATATATATATGTGTATAGATACCTTAAGTAACGATTATGTATATAATTGTGCACTTTAATAATAAAAAATTCATCCAGGTGAGTTGGTTAAAGCCGCATCTATTACCCACCATGTTGTGGGTTTGAGTGTGCATTATTTTTATTTCTATTTTTTGTCTTCAATAACCAAAATAAACTAAAAGATAGTGGTGCACCCCTAATCTTCAAATTTTGAGTTCGCCTCTATTTATCAAGAACTCTCGTAGCCACAAAGATTAAGTGTAACAATAATATCATTTTGTTAAAATATTCTTGAAGGTGTCAAAATTTATTTGAATTCCTATATATTTACACATAACGTTGAAGATGACAACTTTACATTAGTAGTCTAATTACGTTCTCTAATTGATATTGATATTGATATTGCCATATTTGTTAATTGTTACTCCTCCATTTTATAAAGTTTGATCGGATTATTTTGTAGTTAATTATTTAAACTATCTTATACTTGAGTTGTGAAACGGAACAAGAGTTTATTTAGCTGGATATTTTTCTAATTAAAAAATTAATCTAGCATTTAATTTCATATGCAATTTAGATGCGTATTTAGATTAAGACATTTTAATATTCAGATGTATATTCAAATTCTAAATGAGTTATCTTTTTTTTTTTTGAAACACAACAAGTAAAATATGACATATATTGGGGGGGGGGGGGGGGGGGGGGGGGGGGG
>JAJOOE010016778.1:0-36138 GCA_036250405.1 Solanum raphanifolium
TATATATATATCTACACAGTGTAATTTTCTGACGAAGTGGTGTCTATCGACACCCCTCAAATATATGTGGCGCCGCTACTGCCCCTACTAACCTTCTATCCTAATACGCGACTTCTATCCTAAGATAAAAGATCTAAAAATACCTCTAGACTATGTTAAATGTAATGCTTTTATCAATTATTGAAGTGATTAGATTTTATCCTTTTACTTACTACGGCTAAATAACAAATTCGGATCATTTAAAAAAGCTTGAGGACAACTTCAACTTCTTTTAATCGCCTTTTCAATTTTTTTTACTCATATACCATTCAAATCTAATTGATGTTAATTAATAAGTCTCTTTATCTATAAATTACATACAAAAGATGATCAATACATCAATTTAAATTGAACATGTGAAATCCTTTTTTTTTCTTTATGCCACCTGTAAATAAAACTTTAATTCGTATTCAATTACTATAATCTCAAAATTGTAGTAGGCAATCTTTTTGTAAATAAAGATAAATTAAAAGAGAAATGAGACGCTCCTAGAAGAGATGCAGCCTTTAAAGGTAGCTCACGTAAATCGGACGGCACAGATTGTTTTCTTATTTTACTTTAACGGTTAAGATTAATGAAAATTCAAAAATTTGGGTATCCCACCATAAATTCAAACCCCATTGTGACCGTTTAAGAAATTCCCAAATTCTCTCTTCCTCTTCTCTCCCCAAATTCACTCTCGCTCATCTTCTTCATCTTCCTCTTCACTGATTTCACACTCAATCATGGACGGTAATCTTTCTATCTCTCTAATGTGTATATGTATATATAATTTCGAAGTGTTTTGTATATATGAACTTCAAAATTTGGTGTTCCTTTTTTTCTTTTTTCAGATCGAACCCTAGAAAAGCTATGTGATAATTTTGATCAAGCAGTTACCATCTCTGGCGATAATTTGATCAAGGCTGAACCCATTCTAAATGGGGGTTTGTTTACCATCTTTCTTGGATTTTTTTTTTTTTAATTTCGATTTTTTGTTTATGTTTAATGGTAATGAATATTTGGTTGATTCTTTGTGGATCTTGTTTCAGGTGAAACCCCGGAAACTTCTCCTACTGTTGATGGAGGTTGGTCTCTTCTTTAACATTATCTATCAAGAAAGGTCAAATGGGTTTCTTTATTTGAGAATGGAATGTTTTGTATTTTATTTAAACCTACTTTTTATGAATGAGTGAACTGATAGTGCCAAGAAATTTATAAAAACAATGGAACTTTAGATTTCTGTCCTTGTCCAATAATTGTTTCTACATGACTAAGTCAATAGTTTGGATATATTTAATTATTTTGTGTGTGTGATGAGAATAGCTTAAAGATTTTGATTAGCTGTTGTGTAAACTCTATTAGGTTCTTTGATGTTTGAACATTTAAAGAGCTGCTTCATTCTTCTTTGTTGGTTACTCAAGAAACTGGTTGCAACTGATATTAGTTTACCCCTTGTTATTCAATGAATGTGGAAAAAGTTAGGGTGGTAGAATTCGGACGGAATTTTGTAATGCCTGATTTGTCTTCCTGGATTGTGAGTCACAAAATGGACTTTGCTTTTGAATTACACTATCTTTTCACCAAGACAATTTCAAAAGCTCTGAGCCCCCCTGACTTCACCTAAAGGGAGCTGGTTTGTAGTGTAGACATTCTCAATGAATAGGCTTTGCTTCTTACTGTTGTTGGATTGTTGCCTTTTGAATTGGTTCAGTGAAAGTTGACAGAACTTCTGGTTCAGTGGATGAGAGTAATGCTTCACATTGTACCGCAGAAGTATGTTCATCATATCAAGAGCAGACTCTTCCAATTCTGGAGAAGACCAAAGATAGCAACGAAGTGCTCGTAAGATGTTAACCACTTCTTTCTAAAATGTAATGTTTCAATGGAGATCAAATGAATGATTATTCATTTTAACATCCCTTCCTTTTTAGGAATTGACGGAAGAACAGGCAGCATTATGTAATGAAGTCAAGGAGAGCACAAGTGTGGACTCTTTTTCTGGTTCTGAAGCTTTTAGTGCTCTTCAGCATATGAGTATGAACAACATTCTCATATCTGGTTTTTTTTATACAGATGTATGCTAGAAATTCTGATCTATTTCTGGTCCTTCGTCCATATCAGGTGTTCAACATGAACTTCTAAAAAAGAAGTATGATGAAGAGTGCGAACTACTGAAGCAGAAGTATACGGAGGAGTGTATGAACAGCATCTCATATCTGGTCTTTCTATACAGTTGTATGCTATCGATTGTGATCTATTTGTGATCTCTTTGGCTATTTCAGGTGTTCAACATGAAGTTCTTAAAAAGAAGTACGATGAAGAGTGTCAACTACTGAAGAAGAAGTATCTGGAGGAATGTACTGAAAGAAAGCGTCTATACAATGAAGTGATCGAACTCAAGGGAAATATCAGGGTCTTCTGTAGATGTAGACCTTTAAATGCAGGTGAAATTGTAGATGGATCAACAACGGTGGTCGAATTTGATCCATCTCATGAAAATGAACTGCAGATCAGTTGTGCAGGTTCCTCTAAAAAGCAGTTTAAGTTTGATTACGTGTTTAAACCCGAGGACAGCCAAGGTAAGTCGATATCTGTAATTTGATGTGTATCTAAGATTTTCTGTAAGGAATTTTTCTATTACTTGTTGTAATTTGACATTTAAATCCTTTAATTTTCTAATGCAGATGCCGTTTTTTCTCAAACAATGCCCATTGTGACCTCTGTTTTGGATGGGTATAATGTCTGCATATTTGCCTATGGACAAACTGGAACAGGGAAGACGTTTACCATGGAAGGGACACCAGAAAATAGGGGAGTCAACTACAGAACTTTAGAGAAGCTATTTAGCTTATCTAGTGAGAGAAGCAGTATCATGAAATATGAGTTGTTTGTCAGCATGTTAGAGGTTTATAATGAGAAAATAAAAGATCTCCTGATAGAGAACTCAAATCAACCGGTTAAGAAGTAAGTTCTTAATCTCTTTATTTTACTCGCTTGGTTCTGCTTTCAAGCTTCGACAGTTAAGACCATAAGGCTGATTATGGCTAGGTAAGAACATCATTCTGGGATGGCACACATTCTCCCACCAGAATTTAGAAGTAAATGTGCTGGACTTTGGAGATTACAATGGGCGTATTTTGAATTATAAAAATTGTTTTTGGTTTTATGTAAAGTGTTAAACATAACTGACTAAGGGGATATATATATGTTTCATTCATATAATGACTCTGTAAGTTGATCTTAATGTATATAATTTTTACAGTAGCTAAAGGCAGGTGAATAGTATCTCTTGAAGAAAAGCGTTTTCCTAAAAACTGATTCAATCTCAGCTAATTATGCTGTAAGTAAATATAATCAAAAACAACTTTCATAATTCAGAAAAGGCCCTCTGCAAAATGGAATTAGACACAGTGCTTTGGTTAAATGATCATAAGGGCCCTCTGCGCAAACTCTACCAATATGTTTAAGTATTTCTATGTTATCAAAAACAATTTTCGAAATTCAGAAAAGGCGCTCTGCAAAATGGAATTAGAAACAGTATATTGGTTAAATGATCATAAGGGTCCCATTCGAAGAAAGTAGTATCAATTGGTTTGCAGTACTGCTGAGAAAAGTTTTTCAAAGTTAGTGAACCAGAAACTAGAGATTCTATTTATTTATTTTTTCGAGGAAAGAAAATAGTTACATGTGTCTCTGTGTGAATTTCGAAGAAATGATCTTATATTTGAATATGAAACAGGTTGGAGATAAAACAATCTGCAGAAGGAACTCAGGAAGTTCCAGGACTTGTTGAGGCTCGTGTATATGGTACAGATGAGGTATGGGAAGTGCTCAAGTCCGGAAGTCGGGCTAGATCTGTTGGATCAACTAGTGCTAACGAACTTAGCAGCCGCTCTCACTGGTAAGATTTTTAAAACTTACTCTAGATTTCACATTCGTCTTTCCTATCTTCACCCCTAGTTTATACAATTTCAAAGAATTTAGTATTACAATACGCTATTAGGTCTCATAAATGAAGAGTCATACTTTCTTTGTCACTTTTTACCTTAGCTTACTGCGGGTGACTGTTGTGGGAGACAACTTGATTAACGGCCAGAGGACTAGGAGCCACCTTTGGCTTGTTGACCTTGCTGGCAGTGAGCGTGTGGGGCGGATAGCAGTTGAAGGCGAGAGGTTGAAAGAGTCGCAATTCATAAACAAGTCATTATCTGCACTTGGGGATGTCATTTCTGCACTAGCCTCTAAGACATCTCATATTCCATACAGGTATGTCTCCCCTTCCATTTGTGCAGGTGATAACCCCATTTAGTACTATATTTCCATTAAATAACATTAGTCCCTCTGTACAACAGGAATTCAAAGCTCACACATATGCTGCAGAGCTCTCTGGGTAAGACTCTTTAAAGCATCTGTATTATAAGATAATGCTGAATTTTGTGATAAGAGTCCCTTCAAAATATTAGACCTTCAGTTTAAATTCCAAATTGACTTGATGAGAACAAGTAGTTAATCCTTTCAACATGATTGCTCATATTTTTCTTTGATTAACCGAAATATCTCAAGCTGTATCTTCTCAGTTCACAAGATTTATATTTTCTCCCCATTCTCTGATGTGTACAACTTTTCCAACTTGAAATGCAGGTGGAGATTGCAAAGCAGTCATGTTTGTCCAAATCAGCCCTAATAACACAGATTTGGGAGAAACTCTATGCTCACTGAATTTTGCTAGTCGAGTTCGAGGAGTTGAGCATGGCCCTGCTCGCAAACAGACAGACCTTGCAGAGCTCATGAAGCATAAACTACTGGTACCTATAGACAAACACCTATTTGAATGTAGTGTCCATTAAAAATGTTGTCCGGCTAATGAATGCTGTGATGTTCATCAACAGGCAGAAAAAGCGAAGCATGATGAGAAGGAAACCAAAAAATTGCAGGACAATTTGCAGTCTCTGCAGCTGAGACTTGCTACCAGAGAACAGACGTGCAGAAGTCTTCAGGATAAGGTAGCTTCCTTCTTCCAATGGCATTTCTTAAGACTTTCTGGTAGTTTCACATTTACACTGTAGCCACATTCTAAGTCTAAGCTTTTCCAAGTCATGATTCTGTAAGTGCTAAGCCTTTTCAATTTTCGCAACAGGTTCGTGATCTAGAAAACCAATTGGCAGAGGAGAGGAAAATACGTCTAAAGCAGGAAAGCAAGGCTTTAGCTGGAGCTTCTCGTGAGTTCACAACCTCGTCATATTTAAGCCAAGCACAGAAGATCACAACAGAGAAGAAACCACCACTGGCTCCTTCAAAAGCACTGAGACTGCCTTTGAGAAAAATCAGCAATTTTGTGCCCCCTCCATCCCCTCTTGCTCGTCCTCCTGCAAAAACTAGGAAGTCCTTTGTGCCAGCGGCATCACATGACAAGGAAAATATCGAAAGAACATCAATGACAAAGGCAGTTTTGAAACCAAGGCGAGGATCTATTATTGCAGTTAGACCACCACCTCAAGGAACAAACCAGGTTTTCCAGCCCAAAAGACGGGCTTCTATTGCAACCCTTCGCCCTGAGTCTAGCATATCAACTTTCAATAACTCTGCTGCTCGACCAAGGAATGACCGGTTCATTGGTCGGCAATCATTTGTCTGGGATCCACAAAGAATGTGGCGTACATCGAGAATGCTTTCTCCAATAGCACAGGCAAAGGAAACATCTATTGCAACACGAGTAGGGGCAACCCCAATTGGTTCACGAAGCAGTAAATTCATGGGAAGTCCTCCTTCACAAGCACCAGGTTCATGGAGGCCCAAGCATCCAACAGTTGTTGCATTAAAGAAGCAATTGGTGTGGAGTCCTCTGAAGAAGGTCGCGAGAAGTAGCAATAGGAAGTCCTTGTATTCTTCTTAATGATGTTAGAGAGCTCATAAATTTCCATGAGTATGCCCCTTGGTATAGATTTCTTCTGTTCTTTCCCCTCGATTATACACAGTGTATGCATCTTGCCTACTGTTATGAGCTGTATTCATTGCTTATCAATCCCCACCCCTTAAGGGTACAGCTTAGCCTCAAGATTTGCTGATTCCTTAAGGGTACAGCTTAGCCTCAAGATTTGCTGATTGATCATTGTGTTAATTGATCTGTGCATTTATAAGATATCCTGCTCCTATTTGTAGGCCCCCTATAGTATTCTATGTCGATTTTTTGTACTTGAAATTTACTGGGCTTACTATCTGCTTAACTCGTTTCGAACAAGATCTTTTAAGGCAAAACATCTCAGCTTAGATGGAACAGGTTGCTTAACTATGGAATTAAATACTTGTGGATTATCCTCAAGTATTCATGGTGCCTTCAATAATCAATTCTATAAAATAAACGTTGATAATAAGAATACTAGTAAATTAATGTTGGAGGGGGTGTTCGTGTTGCATGTTCTTACTATGCAAGAGCTCTTTTTGTGAGAGTGTCTAGTCTAGACTTTGATATGATATGAGCTTAAATAAAGAAAGGGAGATTCACATAGTCAATCCAACTTGTT
Source organism: Solanum raphanifolium (assembly GCA_036250405.1). Lineage (NCBI taxonomy): Eukaryota > Viridiplantae > Streptophyta > Magnoliopsida > Solanales > Solanaceae > Solanum > Solanum raphanifolium. The sequence continues at coordinate 6,543 of JAJOOE010016778.1, forward strand.
TGAGACGAAGACACATTTATTGTCTCCACTCTCTTCAATACTTTCATTCTTCCTTTTCTTGTTCCAAGACACTGAAAAAAATAATTCTCTGTGATAGAATGGTTTTACTTGTTGGAAAAAATAAAGGTTCAGAGATTTTGAAAAATAAATTAAAATAAAGAAGATATCTAGAATAAAAGGGGGGCTATTTTGTAATTCTAATTCTTATTCCATCTTTTTTCAAAAAGAAATTGCCTATCACCTTTTCCCTCCTCTCTCTCTCTTCCTTTCTCTACAGTAACGATCGACTGAAACAAAAAAAACCACAAAATCATTCTGTTTCTCTCTCTATTCCTCTTCTCCGTTTAGCACTGCGAAAGCAACAAAAAAAAAAAACTGAGTAAATTCAAATAGATGAAGTGACTCTTCATTTTCACTAACTTTAAACCCTAGAACTTTGAATTCCTTCACTCGAAAATCAGATGCAAGATATCTTCGGATCAGTTCGGCGATCACTGGTGTTCCGAACGCCGAATGCCGACGGCGCAGATGACGGTAATCTAGTTGAGAAGATAAATTCCTGCATCCGGAACTCTAGAGTTTTCTCCAAGCTGTCGCCTCCTCCGCGAGCGTTGCCATCACCGACAACCGCCGTTAAAGATGGCGGTGATGCGGCTACACTACCTATCAGATGGAGAAAAGGAGAGATGATAGGATGTGGTGCTTTTGGACAGGTTTATATGGGAATGAATCTCGATTCTGGAGAACTTCTCGCCGTCAAGCAGGTTTTTATTGTTGTATTTGTTATTTTTGGTTTTGGACTTCTAATTTTGTTGATTGTAGTGGAATTATTAGGTACTTTGCTTTTTCTGAAGAGTGATCCTGAAAGTGTGTTTGATTTGTTATATTTTTTCTTCAGGTTATGATAGCTGCAAACAGTGCTTCAAAGGAGAAAGCGCAGGTTGGAATTGACATTGAGATACTTTTTGTTTTGTCCGGAACTTACAATGATATAGCACTCCTTTTATTGGTTGCACTGAATGCTTGAATCGATGTTTTTAAGAGATAAGTTTAATTGGTTAGATCATTGGGCTGTTTGATTATATAAATGTTTGTTGGTTGTACTTTCAATCTTGGCTGCTAAGTTCTGTCAAGTTGTAAATCATTCATTATGAAGTTAGAAGTTTGCTAGAGTAGTTGCATTTATGATACAATGACGTTGCCTTCTCGTCGTAGTTTCCTTCTGCCAGTGTCTTGTACTATAGTTGGAGCATATATGCCCTTTAACTTTTTTCTTTTTCCCCTTCCTGCTGATGAATGGGTTTTCAGTTCTTAGCTATTTTTTGGTTTACAATGTCATAGTTTCCTTCTGCTAGTGTTTTGCACTATAGTTGGAGCATATATGCCTTTTAACTGTTTTTTTCTTCCCCTTCCATTGATGAATGAGTTTGCAGCTCTTAGCTATTTTTTGTTTTACTTGTAGTGACCGACATTGTGTTGAGGGAAATGTTTATATGATAACTATGTTAAGATGGAAGGTTGTTTTATTGAATCTAAGGGCTTAAGACATCTGACAGGCTGCTGTATATCTACTTTTTTGAGATGTAAGTAGATAATAAAGCTACTGTCTGATACATTCTTCTGGTTTCTTTATGTCCTGATTAGTCCCACGTTAAGGAGCTTGAGGAGGAAGTCAAGCTTCTCAAGAATCTCTCCCATCCGCATATTGTTGTAAGTAAATCCTTGATCTCCTCTCTGGGGATTTGTTTGTCCATGAAATACTCAATTGCTATATTGTGTTGTCAGAGATATCTTGGAATTGTGAGAGAAGAAGACACATTGAATATTTTGCTGGAATTTGTACCTGGTGGATCGATATCATCCCTTTTAGGAAAATTTGGATCTTTCCCAGAGCCCGTAAGTTCATTGTCGATCTTATTTTTCCACCCTCTTCTGATGTATAATTCATTTGATTGAATGACTCTATCTAATACTATCTTCGGTAGTAGGTTATAAGAACGTACACTAAGCAATTGCTCCTAGGACTGGATTATCTTCACAAGAAAGGAATAATGCATAGAGATATTAAGGTATCTTGTTTCCTTTCTTTTCTTTCTGTAAAAGTATGACCAACAATAATCTTGTGTACTAATTTGGGTTCAGGGGGCAAATATCCTTGTTGATAACAAAGGTTGCATAAAACTGGCTGACTTTGGGGCATCAAAGAAGGTTGTCGAACTGGTATGTTCACCATCACCATCCATCCTCAATCTATATTTGTTTGGTTTAATTTGGATATAATGAAGAGGATATTGATGAAACATGTTTACATTAGGCTACTATATCAGGTGCCAAGTCCATGAAGGGCACACCATATTGGATGGCTCCTGAGGTCATTCGCCAAACTGGTCATAGCTTGTAAGAATAATTACAGTGTTTTGTTGATGAAACTGTAGCTTATGTTCTTGTTTGATCTAGATTGCAATTATATAGCCTTTATGCATCACTTATTTGGATCTCACTTCTAGACTGAGCTTACGTTTTGTTTGTTTTACTGATGACTTGGGAAGTGCACTTTTGGTTTCACAAATGGGTCTTAGCTCTTGATTAGTTAGATACTAAAAGAATAAATCCAATAATTTGATCATACTTGACCATGTTTCATTGCGGCAAACTTGATCATGGTTTGTGAACTTGAGTTAGTGTTTTCTTGTGCATAAATGTCCCCTGCCGTTTCTTACTTTTCTTTTTATGATGAGCCTAACAGTTTCTTCTCCATGATAGAAGAACTTATAGCTTATTTATGCTATTCTCACTTCCATATTTCATTCTCATAAACATTTGTCTCTTCTTTAATTTTAGAGGAATCGTCCATTTTTTTAATTTTATTTTGGAATAGCTGCTACCCTTTTTGTATAATGATCCACATTGTCAAAATTTTCTGGTGTTACATATCTATGTGTACTGCCTTATAGTTTCATTCCTTAGCTAGTTAAAATGCTGATTTTGCTTACAGTTCACCTTGCCACCCTCCTGAGTTATGAACATGCTTTCAGATTTTGTGTCACCTTTACTTCTTGTGATACTTTGAATAATTTTAACTTTAATGTATATATTGGTCAAAGCAAATAGTAAACTATTGAAGTTAGTCTTCCAGTTTTTGAATCAAAAGTCAAAACTTTGTCGCTTTATAGTAGAACAGAATTTTCTGATGGAAGAGGAGTTTCTTGGTGAAATAGCAAATCTTGTTTTTGACTTTGAATTAATTCAGTAAAAGTCACTGGAGAAATGACAGTTCTTGCTTTTGACTTAATGTATGCGTCTGGTTCTATTTGTCTTTGCAACATATTCCTTGAATCGATCTCTTCAGTATAGGTTCTGCTGGTAATGATAATGTCTTTGTATATGAATTTCAGCTCTGCTGATATATGGAGTGTAGGATGTACTGTAATAGAGATGACAACTGGCAAGCCTCCCTGGAGCCAACAGTATCAAGAGGTATACACTTGATGCAGGTTTTGTTAAATTTTTCTTTGTATTCCTTTTGGCATAAATAAACTGGTTACTATACACGGATCCACTCATGCTTTGCTCTGATCCCTTGTTCGCTTTAGGTTGCTGCACTCTTCTATATTGGGAAAACAAAAGCTCATCCCCCGATCCCTGAACACGTGTCTGTTGAAGCTAAAGACTTTCTGCTGAAGTGCTTACAGAAGTATGTAGTCGACACTTAGCTGCTCTTAAAGAAGTCCAATAATAGCACAATAAACAGTTGTCCAAAAGCTTTAATTTTCAAACCACTGTGTGGTTTGATATTCGTAGTAGACATAGATATGACAACATATAGTGTTGAAAATATTACTCAATTGGAAGGAATATAGTCTTATATGATTTCCTTCTTATATAAGTCTTACCAAGTTTCTGATGTTTAATTGTTCAGAAGTGACCTTGAAAAAAGTGATGCTTTCTGGATTAGTGTAACCAGTAGATATAATGCTGATTCCTTCACCCTTTGTTTGGTTATTGTATCTGGTATAATTTCTCCTCCTTACACCATTAATGAAACTAAGATATTTCATGCAGGGAATCAGAGTTAAGGCCATCAGCTAATGAGTTATTACAGGTGATTTGATTTGACTTAAGGCAATCTGTTATTGTTTTGTCTCCTGTATTACGCAACAATGAATTAATTCTTATCTTTGCATGTAGCATCCTTTTGTCACCGGTGAAGCACAACTGTCTCTTCTTGATGGTTCTAGTTCTATGATGGTCAGTTTATCTACATCAATTGCAATGTAATTGATATTGCTCAGGCACTTACATTCTGAACTTCATTTACTGATAGGACAAATCTCAAGGTCACTCTTATTCAAGTGGGCATAATGCGAGAAGTGTGTAAGTGCTCCAAAGGCTCTCTTTTAGCACACTGATAGTTTTTGCATCGTGTAATCTCAAATTCTTAACAGGAACTAAAGCTTACAGTCTCACTACGTAAATGCTAATGTCAACAGATATAGAAAAAGTTTGAAATTCTTTGATTTGTAATATAACAATAGCTATGCCTCAAGTCTAACAAGCAAGTTGGCGTGTTGGCTATATGAATTCTTACTATCTCACTCCATTTAAGCTCATTTTAGTAGCGCAAGCTGGCATGGACACCACATTATAAAAAAAAAATAGAAATCAGACATGACTTTTCATGAATATGGAACCACCTCCACTAGATTTTACTGCACTGAATAAAGGACAAATAGTGAAAGAGTAACAAGTAATAGAAGTTCGTTACATCTTCTACTGGCATATAAATCTCTGGTAGGCTGAAGAGACTCCTAGAAAACATTGGACCTAAAATAAATGTGCTAACATGACTAACACTTAATCATAACTAAATTGCAATGGGTATATAGATCCTTTTCTTCCATTGTGCTATATTCGTATGATATTAAGGATATGAAATGATGACTAAATCAACAAAATAAGCAACACATTGAAAAGTGTGATGTAGAAATCTTGTAAATTTTGAACTTGAAATTTTGAAACCTGTATGCATCTTCTTTTGAAATAGCTTTTGGTTGCATTTCAAATGGACAATATGGATTATACGTTTCTCTGTTGATTATATGGACTATTCAGCAACTATGTCTAATATCATATTGATGGAATGACAACCAGTGCTGGTTCAGTAGACATCTGCAACTTGGGTACCTTGAATATCTCAACGGAAAATACTGATAACTTGTCGGAGGCTAGAAATATGTGGAGAGGAAACAGTAGTAATGATGACATGTGTCAGATTGATGATAATGATAATTTGCTCTTGGATGGAGGAACAACATTTAGCACTGTTAATATGGGGGATGACTTCAATAAGGTACTAAGCGTCTCCAGATTGCTGCTTTTGTTACTAAAAGTATATACACTCCACTCGAGTTGATTTCTTCTATATCGTCATGTTAAGTAGAGTTTCAATCCCATTGCTGAGCCCTCTGATGATTGGAACTGTGATTATGGCATGACTCCTCAATCGCGACAAGGGAATACAGATTTAGTTAACAATCAGGAAGGTGGCTTAGGTGCTGGGAGCTCAGCCTCACCTAACAACAATTCTGCAGTTTTATGTGGTCCTTCCATTTCAGAAGATGAGGATGAGCTTACTGAGTCAAAAATCAGAGCCTTCTTGGACGAAAAGGTACCAACTTCTCATGCTGCTTGACATCTCTCTAGCTTTGCGTTTAACGTGGTTGTTTTATCTCTTTATTTTAGGCTCTTGAACTAAAGAAACTGCAGACACCTCTGTATGAAGAGTTCTACAACAGTTTGAATCCTTCATACTCCTCTCCTCAGTTAGTTGAGGCTACAATTGATGAAACTACACCAAATTACTTAAGGTTACCCCCGAAAAGTAGGTCACCAAGTCGGGGACCTATTGGAAGCCCGTCTACAGGAATTGATGTCATCACTAGTCCAAGCCCTGGAAGTAGCAATAGGCGAACATCATGCATTGGCAGCGGAAGCAATCAAGACTATGATGACAGTTCACCCCAGTCTAATGAGCGGAGGCAATCAAATAGTCCAATGTAAGTGTATAAATCAACTTTGTTTTGTCTTGTTTATTTTCCCTGTAATGTGAAGATAAATTTTTCTTTTTTATAGTGCAAGTTTTAGTGAGATTCAAAGGAAGTGGAAGGAAGAGCTTGACCAAGAACTTGAAAGAAAGCGAGGTAAATCTTGCTTCTTTATTTGTTTATATAAGCTCTTGTTATTCTATTCACATGATTCTTGTTTTCAATCTGTTGATTTATCTGATTGATGCTCTTTTCTCACTCAGCTCCTGTGCATGAACTCATGCATGGGTAGTTGTGCATTGACCGTTCAGTATACACATGATGCACCGTATTATGTTTTTGTGCTTGACTTTTTACAGTAGCCCCAGTTTCAATATTGTTCATTTTTCATTAAACTAGAATAATCTTCTCAGAGAGCTGTCAACTAGCATGTGTATCATTTCCCTGCACCATTCCTCTTTTTCGATTGTTGGAAATGTTATATCATCGTAGGCTAAACTTTTGCTCTATTCTTGTTCTCCACGTCTCTTAAATGGTATAAGTTTGTTTTTACTTTTTAAGTGAATGACTAGTCACATTCTGCTAACAAAAAATGGGTGGATGAAGTGTTTTGTATCTCAAGTTTCAAGTGTGTAACAAAAATTGCACTTGTTAGTATTCAATAATGAATATGGAAAATTTGTGTTTCTTGAGTTATACACTCTATTTCTTGCTTTTGAAAATCTTGATGCTAGTTTCTGTAGAAATTCTTATGCTAAAAATTCTTGAGAGATCTATTTATATGTAGAATATATGCCTAAAAGGTCTGGAAAATTTTCTTGGACATCATATCAGGGAATGAATTTATCTGCAAAATGCTTGTACTATTTCTCTTTTGTCTTCTTTCCAGAGAGTTTTCCCTCATACATTTAGGAAGGTGCTCTATGGTGGATCATAGGAAACACAGAAAATCCTGGGATTCATTTGTGATGTGGATAGTCATATAATAGTACAGCCACTAGAAAGATATCGTCAACTTGATTGTGCCATAAGAAAAAGAAGATGGCGAGGCTTGAAATGTGGGTGCTGGGAACACAACTCCAATGAGTTCTTTACCTGAAATTGCCAACACCATCAAGTCACAACCTGAACATCTTTCTTTCTACTTCTATCTTTCTCTCATCTCATCTCCTTTTGTGATATTAGACGTGTTCAAGTTAGCTTGTAAGAACTTTTTCATTTACTTGCGGGTTTGATATGCACCAAAAGTGCCTATAAGGCAAAATCAGCCGAAAGTCATAAGTTGGGCACTTTTGGTTTATCCAAGCCTTTTTATATTTTATACCTAATATATTTTGCCTAGTTATGAACGATCAATGTGGAAAATTCTGCCCCTAGGAACTGTGCTGCTGCATCTGACTAGAAAACTTGCAGATTAGGTCACTCAGAATGGCTGCTGCTACTTACTGTAAGGCATTTGGTTTAGTTTCCATAGTGAAACTTTGACCTAGTATAACCTCCATGTGAACCTGTTCAATGTTTAGCTTCACGCTTCTTTTGTCTAGTGGAATACCTTTGAATATAATACCACTAGTTGGAGAGAAATGTTTTGAGTCACTTTTCTGGTTCTGAATTACAAAAGATTCTAATTACGAACCGGGTGCATTATTGGTTGTAGAGATGATGCGTCAAGCAGGTTTGGCAGGGAAAACATCTTCTCCCAAGGATCGAGCTTTGAATCGGCAGAGAGAGCGTTCAAGGTTTGCATCTCCAGGAAAATGATTGTATATTTCTGTATCAGCATGCATTGCTCAAGGAAGAGGTTATTTTTCTCCCTCTTCTATGAAGCATCTTTACTGTATATGTTAACCACACTTGGCGACAAAAAGATGATATGCAACAAGCTAGTCACAGGGTTGATCCATGTGCTGTTGTTTTGCTTTTACCTCACAAGCCGGCAACAAAATGATATGTTTCCACTCGTGTTGATCCTCCTTCCAATATTTTTCTTTTTTCTCCCCTTCTCAAGGAAGTGGGAATTGAGTTACTGTATCTTCTTGAGTTGTAAAATTCCTTCATGTAAAACAATCAGCATAGGTATGGCAGATTGTAGCCACCAATATTGTCCTGTTCCACTTTACTGCAAGGATTTGTTTCCGGTTTTATGACTCATTTTGAAGTGCAGATGTAATTTGCTTGAAAAAAATGATGGTTGTTGCGAGTGCATTTATCTGATCTTTTCTTTTGAAATATATAAAGTATACTTATATCACACTAAGCAGGTGTTATGAATATTTATAGAGCTAAAAACAAAAAATATCTTAAGTCTATTAATGTAAGGATTCTATGAGCCTTGACACCAAAATGAAAATCAAAGTAAACAATTCAATTCCTGTTGATCATTCTGTTAACTTTTTTTTTATAGTATTTAATATCTTAGGTTAAGCATAATATGTACTAGTCTATATGGATGTACTTGGTTAAAATAGTACATGTACTTAAGTTTGTCATTTTCCTAGTATTTCATAATAATTGATCGAGCCAGTAAAAAATAATACAAGAAGCAAACAAAGAAATTCTTTTGGAGATAGAAATATAAATAGATAATAGTAATTTTAATCAAAAGTCAGAATCGGAAAGTCTTCTTGGATCCTTCACTTGAATTTTCCAATGGCCATCAGAAAAATTAGAAATTTTAGCCTTTTGTCTCTCCAATCTTATCCTTGTATCCATCTCTGGAGTCAAATCGCAAAATTTCTGAAGCTCCTTTGGCATTAAATCATAAACTTGCCACCACTTTGCATGAATTAAATCATTTGGAAAATCCCTATATTCCAAAACATCCCAATTGCAGTCATAATCTTTGTAACACATCCATGGCTTTAAACCTAAGTAATGCATTGCATATGCATCCTTAGGATATTCATATTTTCGACTTTCATCTGTCTGGAAATTCTTCAAAAAATTCAGTTTAGCAGGCCACCTATGCCACCAAGAAAATACCTCATTCAAAAACCCTTGATCACCTCCATTGTACGAAACAACACTTATGGTTTTCTCCATTAGGGTTTTGAAAGTACACTCCGATGGCTCGATTATCATGATCCCTGAGTTGAACACATGCCTACAGTTACCAGCAGCTGATAACTGTGGGAATACGAAGAAATGATCAAGATTCTTGAAGAAGAGGAAGTCCGCGTCTACAAATATGAGCTTGTCATATTCTGTTAGTTGCCATATCCGAAGCTTGCTGTAGTTCCATTCATTGTAAGTGCCTCTATTTGCATGAGGGTTTCTTATTCTTTCTATTATTTTGATCTTCCATCCTGCTAGTTTGAGACTATGTAGAGTTTCTTGTGATATTGAGTTGTCGACAAGAAGAATTAGGTCTTTCGTGGATTTGGATAAGATGATGCTTTGTGCTAGAGATATTGCTCCACAGACATATGATTCTGAGGAGTGAAGAACAGTAACATAAGCCTCTCTTGGCTTGTGTGCACTTTTGTTGCTTGTGGATGATGAGCCATATTTTCTCCATACTTCTCGACCTAGTAGTTTCAACCAAGGTAAACATAATGAATGAGGTGTAAGTTGTAACCCTTAAAATGAACATACATAAGTCTCGGGTTCAAGTCTTGGGTATGAAAGAAAATAACCAACGAGGGTTGTGGTGGAATGGATAGGATTCCTCCACCCTTAAATGGGTTTTACGCGACACGAATTCAGATTAGTTGGATCTACAATGTAGATATCGGAAACTCGACGAAAAATATATAAAAGAAAAAAAGTAAATGAAATATTCCATCCGTACCAATTTATGTGACGGTATTTGACTGACAACAGAATTTAAGAAAGAAAGAAATACTTTTGAAGTTTATAATCTAAAACAAGTCATAAACATTTGTGATTATAAATCATCTCACTAAAGGCACAATAAAAAGTTTAAAGTAAAATTATTTCTAAATAAGAAAGTATACATTCTTTTTGGATTAGATTAAAAAATAAAACTATATCACATAATTACGAACTAATGGAGTACTTATACGGTGATGTACGATCTTGAAAGTTTGACCCCACTTGCCTACATATTTTTGCCTTTATTTTCTAATATGGTAAATTATTGGATTACACTCTTCACAAAGATTGGGAAATGTACTAATTAATTATTATTATTTGTAGAATAATTGAATTAAATTTTGAATGATTTTATTTAATTTAGCACTTTGGTAAGTTGGTTTACTGTCATTGATTCATTTCCATCTTATTATAGATTCGAAGCACCTATGTTCAGATTGCTATAAAGAGACAATTGGGTGGATGCCCAATTACAATAATAATAATGTACTTTACCTAGTTATCAAAATTTATCCCTTGAAAAATACTCCATGTTCCATTTAATATTGTCTTCTAAATGCAGGATTATCATAGAAAAATCATTTCTAAATCTAGCAATTTTTTCCTCTCAAGTTAGCTTAGTGGATTTGTTCAATGCTTAGAAACATATCCTCAAACAATTCATGTGGTCAATTATTTCAGAAAATAAATATCAACTATGATGCCATATATATACATAACAAAAAGAAATTCAAAGTACAAAAATTTGATGCTTCAATAATTTCCCTTTTCATGAGATCTAGAAGTTGTTATATTTGGTCCTAACTTATCCAAAAATAGAAGTTATAACACGTTACACATAACATATAAGCGTTCTAGAAAATGAATATTTTGAACCATAGAGTACCTGATTTTATTTTATTTTAAACTAATATTCACCAACGTGTAATTTTGTTTTTGTTTTTTACACTATCAGATCACATTTGTTTGGTATGGCACGTAAAATCCCCATTCTAAGGTTACTTAGCTATAAATTTTGAAGTTCAAACTTGAAAACTTAAAGTTTTTGACGTTGTGTTTCAACAAGCATTTTGCTCGTAAAAATATAGAAATTTTGTGAGTAGAAGTCCCAAAATTTCAAAAACTAGTATGAACCAATTTTTGGAACTTGAAAAATTTTTAAACAGATTTTCATAATTTGATCTAAAATATATAGTCAAACAAATATTTAAAAATAAATTTTGAAAATCATATCCAAAATGACCAAACGCTAGCTTAGTTCTTGAGTCGTGAGTTCCGAGTAGCCTTTATTTCCATCTCGTCATTTATGTTGATAGTGCGTATAGTAGCAGAATCAGGATTTTACTAAGAATCTTAAATATATTAACGCACACATAGAGATGTCGAGAGAATTCAACATATATCAAATCTACATATAAATAATTTTGTTTTTATATATAATTTTTAATCGAAGGGTATTTAGATGAACTCAAAAAAAAGATTAACAACATTACCTTGAACAGCAAATGGAGTGGCAAGTTGGCAAGATCCAACAGGCATGAGAATTTTCTGTTTGAGTCTTCTCAAATCAGGTTTGTAAATCCATACATTTCCTTCATGCCATATTTGATCATCACACCTGAAAATCTCAAGCATAGGGCTACAAGGTCCGATGAAAACTACGTAAATTTCGCGATAAATATCGTTACTATCCAATCCATTTTTCACCAAAAGATTAGCCACAACTAGGTTCACTTGTAACCTAAACACATTAGTAGCATTTTCACAAGGAACCCTAGCCAAAACAACGTCCAAATCCACATAATCTTTGAGCTCAGGCATTGGAATTTCAGGACATTGGGATGATTTTTGAGGCACATTCTCATTGATCCACTCAGGGAATAAGTCTTTCCATATAACACTTTTGTTAACACGACGAAAATGAACGTTGACTAGGTCAACTTCTTCGTCGTGTAGATCTTTGACTTCAATAGGTGTTTCGTGCACGTTGACTAGTCCAATTTTGAATTTTGAATTTTTTGTTTTGTTTCCGAGATATTTGTACCACTTAGGTTTGATAACATGACTAGGGAAGATTTGTGTTGGTTGTTTGTGATCTTTTAAGGTGTGAAATATTAAGGTTTCATGGCGTTTAGGGCTATGTGATATACTAAGGTAAATGAAGGCAATGAAAAAAGAGATTATTGAAATGGTGATAAGCTTTAGTTTGGTGTGAGAAGGCTTGGAACCCATTTTTTTTAATTAAAAAAAAAGTTTTTGATTTGGTTTTGTAGATGTGAGGTGTATTTATAATTGGATATTTTCTCTTAAAAAGGAAATAAATTTAATGAAAAGAATATTTATTTGCACTCAAGAAAATTATAGTAAAATGCAGCGAACTTTGTTTGTTCGACTTTCCAAACCATACAAGGATGTATCAGTATCACTTGCTCATTTGTGTTGAATCTAAATTAAGGATGTTAGATAGGTGGATATTGAATTATATTTCGAATCAATAAATAGGTTGAATTATGATCCGTCCAATATTTTTGAGTTTAAGTAGATTGGGTAATTCGGAATTTTAACAATGTATAATAATCTAAATTATCTAAATCTGTTATAAATACACCATACAGTGGATGTCCATATATTACATATTTCCAGTCATTTTTTTTTAGATAAATCTACAATTGGATAAGCTTGCAATCAGATAAACTTGCATTTGAATAAGATCGTAATCAAGTAAGAATATGCAAGTAAATTCTAATATGAATAATGAATTAGTCTCTATATTGTCTCTGATATATTTACTTTATAGTCTTTATTTTATAACAAAATTTTTAAAAAAAATCATCTGTTTTGTTTAGTTACCAAATCAAAAAACTAAAATGTTCTTTAAGTAAACTCAAAAGAGATGACACAACTGAAAATCATCCAGATTAATTGCATAAATCCAATCGATTCGAATCTATTGGTGAAACAAATAAAAACTATAACTTGCTATCAAAATAATCAAATCAATATGTGGACTAATTATAGTTTTATGAGTTAAATTTGTCACACTTTCTAGAAATTTCTGGAGCGTGTCTAGCCTAGTAAGACCTCTTGCAAGCAGGGGATTTCATTAAAATCGAAAAAAAAAACAGAGTGACCATATGGGTGTTTCCGCACTTAATAATGATTCATTTAACATGTATTTTCACCTTATTAAATCAAATAATTATAGTAAATTTATATGATTTGATGTAAATAACGAGTGCGGATAAGTTTTTACCATAAAGGTTAATTAGGACTATTCTTGGCACATTCTTTGATAGTTTTACTTCTAATTAGTTGATGTCTACAATCTCTATCAGAAAAGAAAAAAAAAAGAAGGGAATTTGTTACTTGTTAGTATCAATGATTTGAATTAATCTCTTGTTAGATTAATAAAATAATCATCAATTTGAAAGTCTTCTTGGATCTTTCACTTGAATCCTCCAATGTCCATCTGAAAAATTAGCTTTTTTAGCTTTTCTCCTCCATTTTATTATCCTTGCATCCATTTGTGGTGTCAATGCACAATATTCCCTAAGTTCCATAGACATTTTCTTGTACACCTTCCACCATCTCTCATGCGCTGAATCACTCGCAAATATTTGCGATTCCACTTTATCCCAATTGCAATCGTAATCCTCGTAACACAACCATGGCTTTAATCCCAAATAATGTACGGTGTATGAATCATCAGGAAGATTGCGATGATTTGAATTTACAAATATCTTGAGTGTATTTAGCTTAGTAGGCCACCTATGCCACCACACGAACATTTCATTTAAAAAGCCTTGATCGCCCCCATTATAAGAACTTACTTCAAACCTTTTGTTCATTAAATTTTGAAACTTGCATTTTGATGGTTCAATGATCATAACACCCGAATTGAAAATGTACCCATCGTTTCCAGCAGCTGATAGTTCTGGATACGAAAAGAATTGATCGATGTTTCTGAAAACCACGAAATCTGAATCGATGAATATGACTTTGTCATATTCTATGAGTTGCCATATCCTTAGCTTGCTGTAATTCCATTCGTTGTACGCGTTTTTTGGGGCATGTGGGCTTCTTATTCTTTTGATTTTCTTGATTTTCCAGCCTGCTGCTCTGAGACCATGAAGAGATTTTGGTGAAATTGAGTCATCTGCTAGTAGAACAAGGTCTCTTGTTGAGTTAGTTAGAATAATGCTTTGTGCTAAAGCTATTGCTCCACAAACATAAGCTTCTGAGGAATGTATAACTGTCACATAAGCCTCTCTTGGCTTCTTGTGGAACGTTTTGTCCAGTGCTGATGCCGGGTAACTCTTCCAAGATTCTTGTTCTGTACGAAATTTTGACAAAAGTTTAATTTCTACGTACACACAGTATTTAAAAAAATTATAGTACTAATTAGAAAACTTCAAACATTACTATCAGGTTGCCGTCCATAAAAAAATTCTGAAAGTATGTAATCTATAAGTACAAAATATGACAAAAGCTCTCTCTGTTTTTTTCCCTTTGGCTAGTTGTTAGTACTAATAGATTTGACAAAAATGTGTCATGTAAGAAAAGACTTAGGTACGTTTAATATTCCAAATGTTGTAAAAGGATTTGTAAAATTTAATTTCGAAAATTAGATAACAAGAAAATAAAAATACAAATTTACCTTGTTCTGAAAATGGACGAGCAAGCTGACAACTACCAACAGGCATAAGAATTTTTTGCTTCAGCTTTTTCAACTCAGGTTTATAAACCCATAAATTCTCTTCATGCAACAACATGTCTTCACATTGGAATATCTCCCACATAGGTCCACAATCGCCGATAAACACCGCGTAAACAGGTCGATTTTTATTCCAACTATCAATCCTTACCAACAAGTTAGCTACCACTAAGTTCACTTGTAACCTAAAAACATCCCTAGAACCATCAACACCTACATGCTTACATGGAACCTTTGCAACGACCACATCCAATTCCTCGTACACCTCGAAAACTGGCATTGGGATTTCTGGGCAAGTAGGCTTGGCTGATACCTCTTTTTCATCAATCCATTCTGGAAATAAGTCTTTCCACTTAATTTTATTCGAAACCTTAGGGAATTTAACGTCGAACGTCTCCATATTTTTTGCCCCGTGCAATCCAACATAGTCGAAAAACGTGACATCATCAAGGTTTACTAGGCCAATTTTTAGTGTTGATTTGTCCTTGATTTCGTCTTGTAAAAGTTGAAACCATTGAGGTTTACTAGTGAAACGTTCCATGGGCATAACAATATTTTGTCTAAAAGTTGGTTTTTCTAGGTTTGAGATTGGAATTTCATGATTTTTTTGTCTTAATTTGCAAGTTAGAGTTAGGTAGAGGAGGAATATGGAGAGAAATATGAGAGAAAGTGTATGTGATTTTGACTTTGTGATTGCCATTGTGTGTGTGTGTGTTTTTTTTTTGGAAGGCTATACCACGTCTTTGTGGTTTTTGATCAAATTTATATTATTACTTCTAAGTTCTAACGTTTAGTTTTTATAGACAAATTCAAGATTAATGGAAGCGTTTAGCATTTGGTAAGGAGTGCATGGACGCACGTTCATAGTCAAATATGATCCTTTTTAATTGTCATCATTGGTTGGGGCCTGTAAATTAATGCACGTTGATTTCTTATAAAGGGAATTGTATGGATTTTATTTTATTTTATTTTGGATAGAGTTTTTTTGGTTGGTATTTATTAGGTGGGAACTATAGTTTAATTAATGGTTCAATATATTTTAAAGAAAAACTAGTGATTTTAGCTTTTGTGTTAATAAGTTATTTCAATATTGGTTCTCATGATGTTTTTCAAATTATAATATCTTGAAACTCTAGGCTTCAAGTAGTGGAGAAAAGATTAATTAAAATTGACTTCAAAAATTGAAATCGATCGTTGCATAACACAAACTGTGGGATGCTACAACAAGAATATAATTGCTTCCTACCATACAAGAATTCAGTAAAACTTATCTACATGTGGTGTTTATACCAATCCAATGAACACATGACACTAGTGACGTAGCCTCATATAGTTTAGGGTGACCAATCGGATATTCTTCGTTGAAAAATTATACTATGTATATAAGAAATTATAAAAAAATATATAAGTCAAATATTATTTTTCATACATATATATTAAATCTTAGACATCCTTAATAAAATTTCTGACTTCGACACTATAAAGCACATGCATGTTTTATTACTACAAATTACCCGTATTTAACTTGAGTTTTAAAAGCATTCACTATTCTAATTGATATGTTTTGATTTAGAATTGCGATGATTGCACACTAACATACATAGCTATTTGCAGGGTTCCTAAGAGATGTAGGTGCATAATGGAAGCAAAGGAAGCAAGGACGACAAAATCATGAGGAGAAGGTCTGGCGTAGCGCCACAATACACCAGGCACGATGGTGGCGCAAGGCACCAACCCAAGATCGACTTGGGCCTGTTTTAGGTGCACTGGTGGCAGTAAACAAAAATCACAAGTTCTTGAAAAACACTGTCTTTATTAATATAAACTCATCATAAGTACTTTAGATTCAATAACTCGATTCTAAACGAGTTATTTATTATTTTTGCGATCACGTACACTTGCGTGTGTATTTGAGAGCAATACTAAACCCCTTAATCATGATAAATTAGTATAATTAGGTATATAAAGACTCAGTAAATTCTTAGTAAAGAACCTCGTGTTAATTGCTTCTCTATTTATTGACAATAATGATTATGTTAAATACTTCAATAGTTCCAGGGACCAATTAAATGTTAAAATTCTTATTTGAATAGTACAAGGACTAAAACAAGAATAATACAACAATTCAAGGACCAAAGTTGTTTTAATCTCATATTTTATAAGTAGGTGGATTATTAATAAAATGATTTATTAGATGATAATTATTGCTAAACCACCGCTAAATTGAATATCAATTCTAACAACACTTTTATGGGTAAGCACTCCTATTATTAAGGTCATTTTTTCTTGAATTAAAGATCGGAATAATTACGCCAGCTCTAATTTGTAAGAAGTTACTCTCACAATGTGAAATCATGAATTAATAGTGGATTTCTCATATCTAAATATTTGTTTAAGGATATAGTCACTGAAGATGAAAGCCTGGGTAGATGGATTTTGAAGGGAAAAAAGGAACAAATAAGACTATAGTTTATGATCAATTGTACG
This sequence comes from Solanum raphanifolium, assembly GCA_036250405.1. Taxonomy (NCBI): domain Eukaryota; kingdom Viridiplantae; phylum Streptophyta; class Magnoliopsida; order Solanales; family Solanaceae; genus Solanum; species Solanum raphanifolium. The sequence goes on from JAJOOE010016778.1 coordinate 23,622, forward strand.
TTATTTAAACGAGCGATAGTTTTATGAGCTAAATTTGGCACATCAAAATCTAAATTAAGTAGATTGTCTTCTGGCCAACAGGGGATTTAATTAAAATTGACAAAAGCAGAGTGACCATAGATGTTCTGTATATATAGGCTTTATTAGAATTATTCTTGGTACATTCATTGGGAATTTTACTTGTAATTAGTTGAAAATGTAGCAAGCAAGAAAAAGGGAAATTGTTAGTATACATGATTTAAATTAATCTCTTGTTAGATCAATTAAATAATCATCAATAGGAAAGTCCTATTGAATCTTTCACTTGAATCCTCCAATGCCCATCTGAAAATTTAGCTTGCATTTTGATGGTTCAATGATCAAAACACCCGAATTGAAAATGAACCCATTGTTTCCAGCGGCTGATAATCTGAATACGATACAACCAAGTGTATATATAGTGTATGCCTCTGCCATGTTTGGTAAACTAGATGGCCGAATGATATGGTAAATTAGATGGTTGAATGATATATATTGATAACTATCCAAAAATAAAAATAAAAATAACTTTACCTTGATCTGGAAATGGACGAGCAAGTTGACAACTACCAACGGGCAATAAAAAATAATCTCATATTTGAGATTTATTATAATATACTGACAGTAGACAAGAAAATTACACTGCCAATTCATTTTTAGAAATACTTATGTCTTTTAATTTAATTAATATATTTTCATCTTCTTTTTTTCTTTTTATTTTAGAAAACACATTTCAAAATTCTAAAGTTTTATTTCTTTAAAATAACAATTAAATATTTTTGATACTATCGACTTTAAGTATTATTTAAATTGGAGTATATATGTTGGTATATGGACCAAAGTTTGCTTTCAATTAATTGGTGTTGTTGATTGAATGAACTAAGAAGAGAAAACATTGTCTGAAATAGTAGAAGCACGTATCCAAACACTTTTTCATGTTGCGAAGAAGACTTAATAAGTAATAAATACTTTTTGTATGAAATTATTAGTCTTACTTCTAAAATAATAATAATAATGAGTAAAAAGTTACCACTGATGAATGCCTCAAATTGCTTCAATGATGTTTACGAAGAACGAGGGTGAAAATAATGAGGACGAAGAAAGCGATGAAAGAATCCTTTGTATTTTGGGTAAGCCAAATAAAAATCCTAAACAAACTCCTATTATTAATTTAGAGTTTAAGTTATCATATAATACTCTTTTTATTATTTTTATTTAAATATTAGTAATGTTTGAGTATATTAAGAGAAATAAGTATTTCTAAAAATGAACAAACGATGTAATTTTCATATCCACTGTTAGTAGACTGCAGTTAATCTCTAAAATATTTATGTTAACATTTTAAATTAGAATTTAAATTATATAAAATATATTCCTTTTAAAGAATGAGCTGGCTTGACATTGCCTACAAACCGCATTGTGATGAATTGGACTGACTATTTTTTGGCCCACCAATATAATGGGCTAACCCAACCCGTAAAATTCCAAAAGGAATGGTGCTGGCCCATATTAACCGCTAGACTTTGTAACTAGCTAGATCAAATATATTCTCCTAATATTCAACATGCAAATTATATTATTCATTTGTTTGTCTTGTTCACGAGTAATTAGCTCCTTGTCAAAAATCGAAGAGTTTATGGAATTCTTATTCTTCTCTGAACCTTTAAAATGAAAGTCAACATAGCGAGGGGAAGGAAAGCAAATGTGTATATAACATATGGATTAGTTTCTCTCTCTAATCTGTGTAGTATGACATAACAACTACTAAAAAAATTACAGTATTATTTTTCCATTGAAAATTTTCACCGGAAATTGTTCAATGTTATTTTCACATATGTCTTGATTGAATCAGTGAGAAAAACAAAAATGTTTAGTGGCTATTCCAATATTTGAATGAAAATCTGCTTTTTGTCATGCGTTTTAATTCACAGTGAGTTGGTTCGATGAGAATACTATGGAAAAAATAATATTTTATAGTAGCACATATTTATTACTCTCGTAGAGTCAAAACTTTTATTTTTTGAAGAGCTACTTTAATTTGGTAGGCCTCCCTAATTAATATTGTGATATATAGATTGAGAAAAGTTGAACAAGCAGAGTATAATGTAACTGAATGTGATGATGGAGTTACAGGCAAATAGTAAATTTGCTGCCTTTGAGTGGTGTGTCCTCAAGATGTGAAGGAAGAAATACAGAAAGCCATGCATGTTTGGGTGCTGAAATTTAGATGGTTTTGGTTGTTCATGTGGCGTGTCTGGTCCATAATCTAGGCTTCTTCACATGTTCTTCTGTCAACCCCCTCCTTATCGTATGCATTTATTGACTCTATTTTTTTTTTTTATGTACGTCCCCATCACCGTTATGTTATAAGTTCGCCTATGGATTAAGAGTTTGGGAATTCTAAATTTCGTTAATAACCGTTAATCAATTTTGTTAGGGGTTCATAAATTAATATACAATAAATATTTAATTAATTTTCTAGTACAAATAAAGAATCTACGGAAAAGATACGGGGTTCGTCCGAACCCATGAACCCCACCTAGCTTCGCTTCGTATAATAATTGTTCACTGTTTTACGCGTTTCTGCTACATAGTATCTCTTTTTTTCTTCTCCGACTCTCTTTCTTGTTTACTACTCCTATATCTTTCTTTCATTTTCAATAGTACTATATAATCTGGATGTTCATTTATGCTCGCAATTAATCTAAGACTCCCTCGATCAGTCATCCGTCTCAAAATACTTTTCGCTATTGCTACAATTATTTGTTATTTTAGAAGTTTAAGATAAAACTAAATGGGTATTTTTATCCCTAATTGTAATTGTTCGAAGACGAAGACGACAAACACCGTACAAGATAAATGAGTAATGAATAAAAAATATATCCTAATATATAAATGTGGGTGAAACTATCAAACAATTCGTAAATAAAAAAAACGGGCCACAACAAATATTTTGAGACAAAGAAAATACAATCTTTATTGTATACGTAATTTTGAATTGATATTATTTATAAGAATTGCAGTTATAGACAATTCGTTCAACTCTCGTCTCTCAGCGCAATGGTGTGGGTGCGGGTGCAAGGTGAGTTAAGAGTTTAATCCGCAAAATTTCGATAGGTCTGCACCACCTCGCTCAGCATAATAGTTATTTCTTTTTTCAACACCGTCATTAAACGCGTGGGCATTAATGAAGTATCTAGATTTTAATTTTCATTGTTCATTTTAATTTGTTGCAAGTTTTTTCTTACTAGAGCTCATATATTTTAAAACAAAATTAGAAGAATAAATTACATGAAATATTTGAACATGCAAACTGTGCACCGTCTTGAGAAAACATAATGTGAAAAACGTTTTTTTTTTCTTAATAAGATTTCTCTAGGATTGAATATAGCTAGTTAATTAAAGCAAAATTGTACTAGCCCATTTCATGATTTTCAAAATAGTTACCAGTCAATTATCACTCTAATTAGTTCTCATTATTTTTTGACTATATACAGCAAATGTCTGCGACACACACCAAAAAGTAGGATCTGAATTTCAGTGGTTTCAATTTTTTTTTAATATAAAATCTGATCCATAAATTTATATTTTATAAAAAATAAAATTCATAATTTAATTTGGCAAAAAAAAAAAAAAAAAAACTAATGCTCGACGTGCAGAGATTGTTCGTACAATGTAAAGAGTTTTTTCAATGAATAACTAGTCACTCCTATTGTTAATCTATTGTTCATTGGATTTTTATAAAATTATGTGTATCTAAAAAATTTCAATAACATGTAAAGCAAATATTTATTTATAAAAATACATGAAAATATGTAATTTATTATTTGGTATTGTAGGACCTTATTTTTTTAGGATTTAGTAGGATATTTCAATACTTTATTTATGAACTATAATTTGCTCATTTAATAAAATTATACAAAGTTGGGGAAATTTTGATAATGGTCAGAAATTATGAGGATTTATATTTTATGAAACGCTACGATTAAAAAAAAAACTTTAAATCAATCTGATTTCAAAAAATTAGTTAAAATAATATCCAAATAGACCTGAATTTTGTATTTAGTCAACCACTTTCCCCTAACATGAAACAACGTAGAAGTTTTATTTTTGTGCAAATGAGTGTGAACAAACCCGACGGTGGTTACAAGAGTAGTTACTACCGGCTGCTCCAGCCGTCCGCTTGGTAATCACTTTCATTGTTAGGCATTTACTATTTACCATCATTTCTCTCATTTTATACTATCCATCCCTCTTTTAACACTTTTGTTTTCTAGTTCGTCTAAAATAAATAATATTATAATAAAAATAAAAAATTTTAAATTAAAATATAGAATATATTAATGCATCAAATAGAGATATAAAATAATATAATAATTAATGACACGCAAACATCTATGTATATGAATGATATAGAAATAAATAGCTATGACTCCACTTGATGAACCAACCTAGCTATATTGTGCTATAAATTCCATTATCGATCACACTCACCCAAAACACATTACCCTTTCACGTGATAACAAACAAAAATGCGGAAGCATTTCCTCACAATTTCTCTCATTTTTTTTACTTTAGCTCTTCCAATTTTCAGCCAATTAAATCAATCAGCTTCCGTGGAATGCAAATCCTCACTTTACCCAAAACTCTGCCGCTCTCTTCTCTCCGCATTTCAGCATTCTCCTTCTAACCCAAATGACGACTACAGCAAATTCTCCGTGAAGCAATGCCAGAAAAAAGCCAACAAATTAACCAATTTAATCGCGCATTTCCTCTCAACACAGAAACAGAGATCGGTATTCGCCAATACTAAAGAGATTAGCGCATTGACCGATTGTCACCAGTTATCTGAACTCACAGTCGATTACTTAAATTCAATTTACGCCGAGCTTAAAAGAGCTGATGTCTCCACTACTTCAGAGGATTTATTTGGGAAAATCCATACATTGCTTAGTGCTGTGGTGACGAATCAGCAAACGTGTTATGAGGGACTGAAAGAAGCTGGTAGCAGTATGGTGACTGAACTATTGGCGCCGCTGAACAACGCCGCGGAAATCTATAGTGTGTCTCTTGGATTGGTGACGCATGCATTGGAGCGCGTTCGAAAATCCAGAAAGAGCGGTAGATTGTTGGCGGAACACGGAGGATTGATGGAGGAAGAGTGGGAACGACGTTCGAGATTCATGGCTTCCAAGGTAATTATCCCATTTCGAACACGTACAACACTCTCTTGTCTTAATTTATGAGATATTTTTACTTCTCCATTAAAACTATGTCAACTTTATTCCATATTACTATATATGTATATATTATTTTTTTTGTTAGATGGATACTCAAACTATATCTCGTAATATTTTTCATATTTTTGATGAATATTTTAATTTAAAATAATTTGAGAGACCTCTCTCAAGGTTGACCACTCTTGTTATTTACTTATTAGACTTACCTAACTCCTTGCTTTGATTTATTGATAACAATAGCATATTAAGTCGCATAGAAAATAATTACTATGAAAGGTAAGAAAAATTACTTCTCAATTTGATTCTGATTTGACATAAAATTTAAAAAAATAATACTTTTTAAAATCTTTTATTCTTTAATTAAAGATACCTAACATAAATCAAAATATCTTAGGTGAAAAAATGAAATTCAAAATTATGTTTACTCCTGTGGTGTGTATAATTAATTTCATCCCATATAAGTATATCCAAATGAAAAAGATTTTTTCTGCATTAACTGCTGCAAGTTGACTGCCCTTTGCATTGATTGTTCCACCGCTCTATATTATTGAAGCTACTATACAGTATACATAGATCTTTACGTCCGCTGTGTGAATTAAAAGTGCACCGTTATTAAGAAGAGTACTGCTGCCTCTACTTCTCCCATTTCAAGAACTGGTGCTCTTGCTTAATTACCCAAAATATTTACCTTACATTAAAAATTATATTTAGTAATCGAATATGTTTCTTGGTAGATCTTGTTAGGGGAGAACAATACTGTACATGACCTGACTCTCTTTGGTCTTCTACTCACAACTAGAAGGTCTCTATCCTTTGTGATGACTAGTACTAAGTAGTTTGTTTGCTAAAAAATTTAAAATCTCTTGTTAAATCAAGTATTTTTCAAAAAAAATATTTATAAATATATAATTTTTATTTGACTAACCAATTTTTTAAAAAAATTATATGATATGAACAGAGAATTTATAGACTAATTACAAGTAATTTAGATGATACATACCCCTATTTTCTCTATATAGTAAAAGAAATTGTTTGGTAGAGCAAATATTGCATAGTGTAAGTGATCACTCTCTTTTGTCTTCTACTAACAACTAGATGGAAATGAGAGCTGGTAGATTTTGTATCTTTCTCTTTTTCTATTGATTGGCCTGAGATAACCACGTGATACACTAGTTAAAAATGAAAATTACATGTACCATATTAGAACAATTAGGATTGTAAAAATAAATGAAATTTAAATATGAGGAAAATAGGTTAAAAATAACGTTTTTAAAAAAATAGTGTCTGGCTTATTTATTTCCCTTATATTACTAACATGTTTAAGTTGCCGAATTCTAGTTCTAGCTAGAGAAACGAAAAAATTGCGCCTAATTCTTGACTTTAGAGTTGTTAGAAATTAAAATGCTGGCAAAAGAAATACTAAGAACATTTGATGGAAATTTTTATTTGTGTGACTGCAAATAAATTTGAGTTATGGGCCGTATGTTATGGCTTCAAAGTCAATATACAGTTGTCCCTACCTTAGCTTCATTGGATTGCATCCCAAACAAATAAACATCTCTCCCAGTATAGTCCCTACATCAGTACATCTTCCTTCTTTTTTATCTTTTTTTTTTTTTTCAGAATTTGGTACTTATAAATCTGCATGTGGGGAAAACAATTGGTAAAGGCAAGCAACTCTGAACTCTAACATAATCATCTTCCTTCCCACATGCTCTACCAAAAAAACAATTATATTAAAAATATTTTTTTCTTATTCAAAATATAATTAATATGTAAATCCTATAAGATTTATTTTTTATACAATTAAAAGAAAAATAAAAAATTGAAACCAACTATCATGAACTACAAAAAAAAACTTGGCATCTTTAAAATTATGGTACCTTTCACAAAAAAAACAAGGATCTAAGCCCCTTCACTAATGAAAGGCCAGAGGATGCAAGAAAAGAGGTGAGTGATTATTAGATTTTGGTGTGCCACCTATTGTGATCATCAAAACAAATACTCAAATTTTGGAATTTTATTAGATCAAGTATTGTGTTTCCCACATGACTTTGTTTATTTGGGTGTCAAGGTCCAAAGGAAAAGAGTACTTATTCTTGTGGCTTACCCAATCTCTTCTATGTGCATTTCTTTTTCAAAAAATAAAATAAAAAATATATATATTGCATGTCAATTGCTGTAAGAAAAATTAAACAAAAATGTTTAAATCAGCCCTATCAACTAATGCTAGTAATACAAAGTCTTGACATAAGAGATCAAAGTACCTACTCAAAAAGATTATTAAGGTAAATTATGGTACTATAAATTGTTGCAAATTACATATAGTTTCATCTACCTTATGATTTTTCATATTAAGCATTTATCTGTTTAAAGAAAACTTACACTAGTAAACAGGTTAAACAAGCACTGAAGAGGTCTCATCAAAGGGATGAAAGGATTCTTGACGAGTTAGTAGAAAATGGAGTTCACATTAAGGAAACTGTAACAGTTAGCCCTTATGGTGGATGCAACTTTTCATCGATAGGAGAAGCCATTGCATTTGCACCTAATAACTCAATGATTGATGATGGCTATTTTCTCATCTACGCAAAGGAAGGATACTACGAAGAGTATGTTGTCGTGGCCAAGAACAAGAAGAACATTATGTTGATTGGAGAAGGAGTTGATCGCACTGTGATTGCTGGAAATCGAAGTGTCATAGATGGCTGGACAACCTACAATTCAGCAACCTTTGGTAAGTAAACTATGCCTCCCGGTCATTTTCAAATAAAATTCACAAATAGCCGCTTTTTAAACCTTATAAGTGAAAAATAGTCGCAACATATTCTACAGGTGAAACTCTATATTCAAGTGTTACTACTACATTTAAGCAAAAGGTATCTAAATCTTTTTTTCATGTGCAGCTGTTTCAGGGGAGCGGTTTGTAGCCGTGAACATAACATTCAAGAACGTAGCTGGTCCTTGGAAGCACCAAGCTGTAGCTCTAAGGAACAATGCAGACCTTTCCACGTTCTACAGATGTCGTTTTGAGGGCTATCAAGACACGTTATACGTGCACTCTTTAAGACAATTCTACAGAGACTGTGATATTTATGGTACTGTTGACTTCATATTTGGCAATGCAGCTGCAATTTTCCAAAATTGCAATCTTTTTGCCAGGAAGCCAATGCCAGACCAAAAGAACATCTTCACAGCACAAGGCCGGAGTGATCCCAACCAGAACACTGGCATTTCTATTCAGAACTGCACAATTCAAGCTGCCCCTGATTTGGCACAGGATCCGAATCTCACGTTGAGTTTTCTTGGTCGGCCTTGGCACAATTACTCAAGGACTGTTATCATGCAGTCCTATATAGGAGACGTGATCACGCCTGTTGGATGGTTAGAGTGGAACGGAACGTATGGACTAGACACCCTTTATTATGGGGAGTTTGAGAATTATGGGCCAGGGGCTAATACTACAATGAGAGTACAATGGCCTGGTTATAGCTTAATGAATGCTTCACAAGCAATGAACTTTACTGTCTATAATTTCACTATGGGAGATACTTGGTTGCCTTACACAAATGTTCCTTTTTCTCAAGGACTCTAGTGGGAAATTAAATCTGTATAAATCAGATAGTTTTGTGTACTTCTGTCACATTATTTTCTTCAATTTTATTCGTTAACTTGGTGCTAAGAAGATCCTAGCTACTGAGAATCACTGATCACTTCTGCTCTAGCTGATGGGGTAAAGGAATTGATATAACTTTTTCTACTCTTTATAACATGATGTAGAAATGTTTCTACATCATGTTGTTTTACATTTGTTCTACTAGATAAGCTAATTAAGAAATGTATTTGTATAGGCTCAAAGAAAATGTCCATGTATTCAATTATCTCAGAAAATTAGCAAGAAACAATGGCAGAGCACCCTTCTCAAGAGGTGACAATTGATATCTCCTCGCGGAAAAATCACACTGTATAGATAGATAAATTGATATATATATATACTTGTTGAATCTCCTTCGACCTCTTCACATATATACTTCATTATGTGAAAATCATAGAGTCCTCACTGCCAGAGACTGCTTAATTTGTTTGAGCTGTTATTGTTTTGAAAAAAAAAATGAAACTTCCTATTGTCCCAATTCATGTGGTGACGTTTGACTGAACATGAAGTTAAAGAAAGTAAAAATAACTTTTAAAGCTTGTGGTTTGTACGAGTCATAGATATTTGTATAGCTATAAGTATCTTATTAAAGATTAAATTTGAAGTGTAAAGTGAAATTATGAAAAGAGGGAAAAAAACAGACTATAAAAACATGACACCTAAATTAACAGTTTTTGAAGTTTTAAACAAAATTGAAAAGGTGAGTTTGAAATTCTTACAAAAACAGCTCAAACAAACAATATTTGCAAAAAGAAACTCAAATCTTTTTTGTTGCTAAATCTACTTTTGAATAGTAATTTTAAACAAAGGCCTAATATTATCCAATCATGACTTGTGTAAATTTCTTTTCCTGCCAAGCTGGTGGCCTGCCTTCATGGACTTTTTTGGATCAAAAGGTGGAAACATACGAGTCAAATGAAAAGAAAGCATATCATAAAGTTAAAGAAAAGGAAATAATGCATAAAAAGTACTCTAGTATATATTGTAAAAAGTATCATTTGGATGGTGTTGGAATATAATGCAAAAAAATTGAAACTTAATTAAAGCATGAGATAATTTGTTAGGGGATTTTCCTTGGTGCCTTTGCCATCATTTTTATTTTGGATCTCGTATCAGAAATATTATAGAATAAAACATTGGGATATATACTCATGTAGTGATGTAGAATTTAGTGTTGATTCTTGAGATAAGTTAGAATATTATCCTCTTGAACAAAAACAAAGAATATTATCTCTAATTTGTACTATTTTGGTTTTTTTTTTGGTTATATAGTCTACTTGCTTTTCGTCATTCATTGATGTACACATTATATCGTAATTAAATTATTCTGTTCACATATCTTTTGGCATTATGTATTACCTAAAAGAATAAAAATAAAAAATAGAATAGAATCGCATTGATTTTCTTGATAATTCAGGTATTAAGTAAAAATGAACCATTGTTAATTAATTAGGTTTCGAGTGTAGAGAATCTCAATCAAACATGATATTTTTCTCTCCTCATCCATTTTCCTCCTCATTTTTCATGACAGAAGTAAGATTTGCGTACAATTTACTTTCCTTAAACCCTAGTCATTTTCCTTGTGGATGAATTCTTTTTGACTTCTGTTGATTTTTTTTGATTTTTTTTTTGTAAAAGATGATATACCTATTTACTACTCATCATTTTATTCTTTTGAATTGTTAACTTTATTTTGTTAAAGTAATTGGAAAAGTTAACTATAGTACTTACCTTTTTATGTTGATAGTGCATCTGCTGTATCATTTTGCCCCCCTTGTTGATATTCTTTAGAAATATTGACCAACGTAGAAGCAACGCCAAGATGCTAAAAGGAATAAATTTCTAAGGCAAAAAGGAAAACCAAACAAAAAGGAAAAAATAATTCTGATAACAATCCTTTATTCCCACCTAAAATCAACAAGTCATATATAAATATATATATATATATATATATATATATTATGCTCACTAGTTGTGATTTCATTGTGTAAAACAATTGTCTAACCTCAAAAATGATCATGGGAGCAGAGGGTTTTGGTACAAAATCTGTGAATTCGAAAACTTATACAAATATGGGGTTGAATGAATATGATAGAGGAGATAAAGGAAATCCGAAGATTCTATGGATTGTAGCTTCAGTTGTTGAGAGGTCAGTTCAAAAGAATGAAAAGGCATTGAAGGGATCGAATAAGAGAGGTGTTGTGACTGTCTTCCATGGGACAAGAACCCCTGTTTTGACTGTTCAGCAGTACATTGAGCGCATTTTTAAGTACTCCAACTGCAGTCCTTCCTGTTTCGTGGTTGCATATATATATTTGGAGAGATTCCTCAATCTGACTCATTGTTTACTCACCTCTCTTAATGTTCACCGGCTTCTCATCACTAGCATCATGTTGGCTGTCAAGTTTGTAGATGATGAGTAAGTATTCTTTCTAACCATCATTGCTAATCTAAGTTTTTGTGTCTTTTCTATACAATTGAGATTTTACTCACTTTTTTTCAGCTGCTACAACAATGCTTATTATGCAAAAGTAGGAGGAATAACCACAACAGAACTGAACAAGCTGGAGATGAAATTCTTGGCAGCCCTTGATTTCCGACTGCACGTATGTGTTGAGAACTTTGATAAGTACTGCTTGCAGCTAGAGAAAGACACCAATGAGAAATTACAGATTGATCGACCTATCCGAATTTTTGCATGGGGAAGGGGTTTGGTAAACAAGAACATATCAAATTGTTCACCTACAGTTGGAGGATACACTTGTAGAGCTTTCTAGGGTGTAGGGATCCAAATCCAATGGACAGGCATGAAGAGGCTGAGATAAATCTTCTGAATCATGAAGGTATTGAATATTGTAACTGCTGGTTTATGCCTGAACTGCAACTTTTCTCTATGTTTCATCTCCTATATATAAGGCTAGTCGGCAAAATTGCTTACACTCAAACAACAACTATTGTTATAAGACGAAGCGTCTTAAGGAATTTGGCATTGTATAAGCAATATCTTAGCTGCAAACATTAAATTATTTCAGATGCTCACAGAGGAGTCAAATATGTTGGTCCAGATCCTCATTTACTCGTCCAATTGTTACTAAGCTCTCCTTGCAATAATAAATTCTACACCTACTTCTCTGGATCTGATATCGAAATCTAAAACGCCTCATCTCCCCAGCCTTACAATCAGAGGAGACCACCCGAGAATTTCTAGTAAAGAAAATGACAGTGCTAGAATCCCAGAAGCCAATGTGAAATTACAGATATTCAAATTTTCTCATGGGGAGAAGGTTTGTTAAATAAAGACATCAAATTCTAAGTTTAAGAATTCAATGCACAGCCTTAAGAGACCTAGCAAGACTAAACTATATATACTCTTCTCGATGTTAATTGTCAATTCAATAGTGTCTTGTATTGGCATATTAACGTACGCAATCCCATTTGGAACAAAAAAACTTGAAGCCATGAATAAATCAAACTCATAAAATAATAAGTAGACCGTTTTGATAAACCAAGTTGTCAACACTCAAACAATAGATGCAGCAATTGTGTAAAGCATCAATATTTCAATTGTTTATGGAGGAGGCAAGTATGTCAGGTAAGCTACAAT
>JAJOOE010016779.1:0-41904 GCA_036250405.1 Solanum raphanifolium
GCTACTTGCCGGACCAAGGAGGTAATCAACAAGAAAAGAATTATCAACATAGATTTAGTGTGATACTATCTAATAGGCTAGTGTCGATTGGTGCGAAGTAATAACTAAGACAAACATCGATTATGATGTCTAATATGAGGTAAAGGTCTTAATAAATTATACACACGTACCTGGACCAAGGTGCGGGGTGAAATACTCTAGATGTCGGTCCAAAGATTTAGAGATACCTAACTTATCACTTTGCATGTAGTACACTAGGAATGAATTGCTATTACTAGGATTACTGCGTTATGAGCTTATAAGGAACACATATATCCTAGTTATTTCTCTCTTCTTAATAACAACCAAAACTGACTTTTGATTACTGATTATTTATTGAATTCTTACAATTTGTTTCACAAACCCTCCCCCCCTTTTAATTACTTGTTTCTAGAAGTAATTTGACTAATTGAATATAATTGTTGGTTAAAGTAAAATGTAAACCATTTTCCTCGTGGGATCGACCCCAACCTACATGTTGGGTTCTTTACTTGATAACTATCGCTTATGCTTCTTTAGGGAGGTGTAATTTGAGCGTATCAATTTTCCAACTATTGTAAGTAATTTTATTATTTTGTTCTTGCATTCTTTTCTTTTGACACACTTAAATAAATAATTAGACCAATATAATTTAGTAAAAATAGTTAATTGACAAGTCCTTTGGATTCGATAATCTGGTTCTTTTAAGAGCTACTATAATACTTGCGCGACCACGTACACGTGAGTGTGCAATTGGGAGTAACAACTAATAAATTTTTAGATAGTCCTTCACTAATTCATCACTAAATAGGATTAGAGACGAATTTTGTTGATTTTTTTCAGCCTTCCTTTAATTTAGTTTAAAACCGCCCTAACAACGATTAACTTTCTATTGTAAGATAAAATTATTCTTTGATTTCATTCGAATCCAATTATGTGTGATAATAATTGAGGAAACTTAAAAAATGACTATAGTTTGGACTTACAAAGATCTATAACTATAGTTAGCTTAATTACGAATTATAGCTACATGTTAGGGAAGGAGAGAGGTGAGCAAGACTAGAAGATGGATGAGAGAGGTGAGCGAGATCTGGAAGAGAGAAGAGAGAGGCGAGATAGGTTGAATACATGTTGTATTCATTGTATCACGAAAACAATTGATACAACTTATTTGTATCTAAATGAATACATTTATGTAAAAAAAAAACTATTGTATTTAGCTATATATTAAGAGGAGAGAGGCGAGTGATGAGTCCACAAATTGGACTCATTCAGGGCTATATTTTAATAGAAATTGTATCCTCAAATGGTTATTTTACCTCAATATCTGATGAAAACCCTTAAGTTTTAGGTATTTGAAGTTTGAAGAAAAGCATTGACACTATGTCGTAAAAAGGAACAAAAAAGGCTGAAGGGAGCAGTCGGCGCATCGCCGAATAGTTCTGCGAAGCAATACAATGTCACCCAATGACACAGAGCACGACGATGTTGATGGATGGTGCAAGACGTCGATGAACTACACCAAAGGGATTGCGACTAACGACGCCAAACGATCCGCTATAGCACAAATATGTGAAAACAATAAATACTAGTTAGAGTTTTAGTTTTAAGTGTGGAACCATTATTATAATTTTCACATAGAGTCGAACAATTAGCATATTTTTAGTACTTTTTGATATTTTTGCTCTAAGTGAGAGGGTATTGAAGACTTGAAGAAGAGAAGGTTTCATCTCCAAGGATTTGGACTTGGGTCTCTCCGATTTTTCATTCTTGGCCTGTAATAAGACTTAAATCTTCATACCCATTTGAATGCAAGCTCATTTAGGTATAAATTTCTATCTCTTGATGTGTGGCTAAAAACCTTAATTCTTAAGGTGTGAGTTAGCAAATATGGGTTAAGATAATTGTTGGGTCTTGGTTGCTGATAGTTTAATCGTAGTTTAATTGTGATTTTGTTTAATGGTTGTGAATGAATCTAATGAATTTGTAGTTAAAAATATAAGTTTATTTATGTGTTTTTGGTTTGCTCGAGAGAGATGTCGTAAAACTAAGACCATTAGATATGCCTAAGGAGTGGGTCGACATGAGGTTCAGCTCGAGAGAGTGAACCCTAGTCCCATATCCTAACACTCAGCTCGAGAGAGTGAGTGGGTTAAGGCATAGGATGGTTTTCATGCGGCAAATGGGTGTCTGAGGGGAACGCATTTGAAACGGGGTAAGTTACTCAAGAGAGAGCTTATTCCCCTTAAAGCTTAGCCTAGTCATTATTATTCTATGAATCTTCTATCGAAAGAGTGTACCCAATAATCTAGATTAACCTGTATTCCCGTCACATCCCAAGGATTCCCTCTCATTATTTAGAAACCCTTGTTTATTTTGTTTTTCTTTACTTACTAGTGACAAAACCCCCATTATTAATTGTCACTTTGGTGTCCCCCTTTTAATTTACAATATTTTTATTCGTTAATATCTTTAGCTACGACTAGTTTGAACTAAATTTTATTTTTCTATAAATTCTCGAAACCACTCTCTTGGGACGATCCCAACCCTTGGTTGAGTTACTAAACTACTCTACAATCATAGACACTTGCATTGGAAGTTATGTCTTGATTACGCAAACATCAAAATGGCACCGCTGCTCGGGACTGGTGTTACGTGAAAGATTTTGGTTTAAGACGAAGTTTGCTTTTGATAGTCGTAGTTTACTAATCTTATTTTAAGTTTTGTTTTATTTTTAATTTGTTGATATAGGTAGGTACCCTAAGCATGGCTGGGGGAAAGGGTGACAACTCGGCTGAGATGAAGCGAGAAGTCGAGAGGGACTTAACATTACCCACACTGGTAACTCAGCTGAACGAGTTGGCCACCAAAATAACAGAGATGGAAAACCAGTGCAAGAGTCAAGGGAGGTACATTCCTCCTCACGAGAGGAAGCAGTCTAGAGACAGGGAGAACAATCGTGTCGAGGACACACTCCAAATCATTCTCCAAAAGATCACTGAACAAGATCGAATGTTGGAAGAGATGAATGAGAGTATTGAAGTGTTGAATCAAATGGTTGGCTCTCACTCTAGATCGATCCAGTTGATCAGGACACTATTGAATTATACGGTGCCTCATCTTTACTCAAACGAACTATTGGGGTTACCTAGTAACACTGGGGCCAACCCAACCAATAGGAAGTGAGTAAGGACTCACGTCGTGCCACGACATTAAATAAGACGCTTCTTGGGAGGCAACCCAAGGTTTTAAATGCTTTATTTTTCTTTTGTAAATAATGGTGTGTTAGTGGTGCATGTTTGAATGAAGAAAGTGGTGAAAAATACAGATTGGCGAGAAATTGGTCAATCGGCGAATCGCCGAAGAGGTCGGGATGCTCAACTTGACCCGCCGTTTGGCCCAATTCAAGGCTAAGTCAGAGCCTGTAATACTCAGTGGACTTACAAAGCATTTCGGCGACCTAGAAGCAGATCTCCGTCTTGACCCCCAAGAAACTGAAAGAACTTTAGAAATCGGCGAGGCAAGTGATCACTTGGCGAATCGCCGAGTGAATCAGTGAATGCGACTAACGTCGCCGAACAGGCGCGAACTGGATGGTTTAAAATGGCCAAGAAACTTCAAATTTGAACTTCTTCACTTTCCCTCTCTCTCAAATCTCCTAAAATCGCACTAAGGTAGTATCTTCTTCAAGTTAGCATTTTTCTAGCATTTTAGTTTGGGACTTGTGCTTGGAATTGGAATACTTTGCCGCGTAGCTTTTCAAATCGAATTTAATCAACATTGAAGGTTGGTTTCCTTTTCCCACATTTACATTTGAAAGTTTTGTACTTATTTGCAATAATTTTCTATTGGTGATGTGTGTTGGGCCTCTCTGGTAGGATTAGAATCCTTTATTGCCTATTTTAACTTGAAAATCTTGCCCGTATGGTTTGACTGTCAAATGCCCGTAATCTTTGTGTTTTATAATGAGTTGGTTCGTTATTGCATGTTGTTAGATTGATTGGGTGAAGTCTGAGTAGCCTATGTTTGTGCTAAATGTCAAAAAATTTCTCAATGATAAAGAAGGTGACACCGCTCTAAAGAGCAAATATAGTCAAATAGCCGAATACGGAAAATTTGGGAGAACTCTGAGTATCCTGAGGTGATGGGTAACATGGGTATTGTTTGAATTTCATTAGTGCATGTTTTGATTTTATTTTCAGGGGTTGCGGGATTAAATCCGAGAAGATGGGTTGAAAATAGACATGTTGGGCCGATAGGCGAGCTAGGTCGAGCTCGCCAAACGATTTAGCAGTTCGCCTAATATCCCCATCTCGCCGATAATTTGGCTCCTTGATTAATATTTGACACTGTAACTTTTGGCGAAAAGTCGGAGGGCGCCGAAAGCACTCGACGGCTCGCTGAAAGTATTTTTATCGCCTTTTGTCTGAGTCTTTGTTGCACTGTTACTTTCGGTGGATAATCACTTGTTCGCCGAAAGTATTTGGCGATTTGCCGACCAGGCTTTCTCATCGACGAATTTCCAAAAATTTGCAAGCTAAACCCTTTGGCGAGCTAGATCTAGTTCGCCAAAGAAGTTCGGCGATTCACCGTATGAATTGACGAGTCTTTCTGCAGTAAGATTCTCTGTGATTGTGTTGAGTTTTGCCTAATCTCTCAATCTTTTGCAGATATGGTACGCACAAACTTAAACGAGCCACATCAGATAAAAGCTAAGGGCATTACGATAAATGAAGGAGGATCAAATCCTCCACAGAAGTGAAAGCAAGATCTCTCACCGGGAGACAAAGGCAAGAGGAAAAAATATATAGCAAAGAAAGGAGTAGCTATTGAGACCCAAGTTGATGGTCTGACCTGAAGATAATCAACCCTTGATTCACCGACAGAATAGGCTCCGAGATAGACCTTAACCCACACCCATCAGAGCTTCATCAGCTGCAGCTCCTCCTGAATCAAATGCAGTGCCAGCTCAGGCACCCTCAGTAACTCCTGTGCTGCCTATTTCTCCTCCACCTATATTGTTGAACAGACTAAAAGGTGAAGGAGTCCAGACTATCATAGAAGAGAAGCTGCTATCTCTGGAGGGTCTGGAAGGCAAGCATCCTGACGTGCTTGAAACTCTCCAATACCATGAATTCGAGTAGTTCACATGGCTCCAAGACCCTTACATTCCCTCCTGGGTAAGAGAATTTTACACAGCTTATGGGGAGTTAGTGCCTAAGAACAAGAAGAAGTCCAGTGAGTTTAGATCGGTGAAGTCGGTCGTGGTTAGAGGCAAGGAGGTTGAGTTCCACAACGAGCATATTAACGTTGTACTAGGTAGACCGTTGCACTCTGTGCTTTCTTATGAGGGGTTGCCTATTGTTCAATCCCTAGATGATTTGAAAGGTGGGTTAGCTCTGATGATTTCTGACACTACCCCGAGGTGGATGAATGCGGGAGATCCTATTGAGAAGAGGGATATGAACATCGCCTCCAGGTTCTGGCTTGGCTTCATCAGCAACACCTTAATGCCATCCAGAACGAATCTATTTTGCGCCATACTAAGGCGGCTTGCCTTGGCTCTATCATGGCCAGGAGGCAGATCGATTTGGGACTACTGATTTCACAAAAGATGGCCATGAGAGCCAAACAGAAGCTGACATTTCTGCCATTTCCAGTTCTGGTCACTGAGTTGTGCCGATGAGCTGGAGTACCTCGTGACACTACGAGGGATATTGAGGTCACCCCATCTTTCTCCACCGATATCCGGCGTATAGAGGTCGAGTTTACACAAGAGGAGGTTGACAGGAGGAGAACAAATCCAACAGATACTTCTCTAGAGGTCAATGTTGACTCATTACCAGCAGAGGCACCCTTGCCCACTCTGGCCTCTGAGCCCTCAGGTATACACGCTCTTTCTTCCTCTTCCTCACAGGGTCCAGGTGCTTCCTCATCTTCCTAGCCCGCTAGGATCATTCAGGCCATGATCCTGAAGATGGGGCAGTTGGCCTATTCAGCTGATGTGAGAGCTACCCGACTGGAGAGGTCTGTTCCGGAGATGATCGACAAGGCCATATTAGTAGCACTTACCCCCCTTCAGACTTTTGTTGATGCCTTGACAGTGAGAGTTATTGCTTGTGAGAGGAGACATGGGGAGGCCTCTGAGGTGACGACTTTAAAAGTCGAGATTGCGAGTTTGAAGAAGGACGTAAACTATCTTAAGTCTACTGACTTCACTTCACTAATAGAGAGGGCAGATGATGAGGATGCTCCTGAGACCACCAGAGATGTGCAAGAGGATGGCGCAACACATGCAGAGTCGGATGCAGAGACCGACGATGAGTTGTTATCATTGCCTGCTGAGGAGACACATGAGAGAAGAGATGAGGGCATATTCAGAGATTTTCCAGATCTTATAGAGACGGTTGTGCAGCCGGTGATCCAGACATTGTTGTCTGAGACATCCACATCAACTCCTAGTGGATCTGGCATTGCTATTCCGTCAGAGGCTATTCCGGGCACTGATGCCCATATACAGACTGATATACCAGTCACCGAGATCTCGACAGAGAGAGAGACTGCATAGACATGACCTTTCTTTACCTCCATCTCTGTCTTATTATATTTTTACTTTTAATACTTTTATTTGCATTTGAGGACAAATGGTTTTTATTTGTGGTGGGGTGAGGCCCATACCTTTTGTGTTGATAGTTGTGTTTTGTGTATATATTTGGGTTATTCTGCTTTAAAATTGTGTTTATCTGCTTTTTCTGTGGATGTTTGAGCTTGTGACTCCTTTTATTTTTTATTGCAAAATGATTTTGACCCTTCCGAAATTTTTTGAATTTTTCGCACATTTTTGCCACCCCTCGTGTGTTGAAAGTGGCTGTTCTTTTGCAAAAAATTGAGTTTCAATTTCGATCAATACCGATGACTTGAATAGTGCTTACAATCGAACGAACATGAATGTACGGCTACGATGAGGCCAAATGAAGTTGCATAAACAATATGTGGACTCTTTGCATCTCGTTCTGATTAGCCATTTATCAAATCGATTCTCTTGTAATGACCGTTGCACACTAGCGAAAGTGTGGAGTCTTGTTTAACTTAAGTGTCGATGCCTAGTGTGATGCGCTTACCTGTGAACTATGCATGATATATCCTAGAATTTTCCTCGTTGGTCCGATCAACTAAGTGAAGCTTTCTCTTGATATGATCTTAGGAAATTTTTACGAGTGTGAGCCAATTCGACATATACCTCTTTTGTGGCTTACCTTGTGAGTGTGCGAACTTCTCTTGAACACCCTTGAGCCTTACCTTTCTTTGGAAGAAACTTGATGAAAACGATGACCTGTCTTTATCCATCACCCATAATCCTCATGAAATTGTGGTAAGTTTGAATAGCCAACTTAGGCCAAAAGCCTAAGTTGGGGGTGTGGTGAAAAGAGAAGGCAAATCAAGAAGTGCAAGAAAGTACCTCCTACCCATGGTTTATGGTTTTGAGGAAAATGAAACCTTTCCATAAAAATAAAAAAAAGAGAGAAAAAGAAAAAGAATGAAAAAGAAAAGTTGTGGAATAAAATTGAAAATTGCAAATGAAAAGGGGTTCCCAAACAATCCATGGAAAGTGAGTAAAAGGATGACTTATAAGCACTAATGAAAAGGATGAAAGAGAAAGGAAAGGAAGTGTTGTGAGCACCACATTTCATGAGGATGATAGTCACTGAGCCTAAATGACCATACATTTGCACTCAGCCCATTACATGCCTTGAAAAGACCTTTTTGATCTTGAGAAAGTTGAAACAAATGTCGATTGGAAAATACAAGCAAACTTATGGGTGAAAGCATGCATTGTGTTCATCTTTGTGAGTGTGAGCGTTGTATCTGATTCTTGAACTTTAAATTGATTATACCTTTGCATGTGAAAATGGAATCATCATTTGTGTGAGGGCATTCAAAGGTTTTTGTTGAGCTTGAACTTGCATTTGAAGCAAGTATTGCGAGTTTGAGAATCTTTGGTAATGGTGTGTCACAACTTGAATCTTTGAGTACACAATTAATTCTTGCATAAGTAAATTGAGTCTTGTTGTGTGCATTCATGATTGAGTCTTGTGTAGCACTGTTTGGCTGAACTTGAGTTTGCTTGAGGACAAGCAAAAGTTTAAGTTGGGGTGTTGATGAGTCCACAAATTGGACTCATTTAGGGATATATTTTAATAGAAATTGTGTCCTCAAATGCTTATTTTACCTCAATATCTGATGAAAACCCTTAAGTTTCAGGTATTTGAAGTTTGAAGGAAAACATGGACACTATGTCGCAAAAAGGGACAAAAAAGGCTGAAAAGAACGAAGAAATGAAGGTCTGAGGATCGCCGAGTCCACTTGGTGAATCACCGAAGGGTCTTAGCTCGCCTTTTGTTCCACTGTGCTGAGCCCTAAAGGAAAGGATCAAGTCGGCGGAGAAAGGGAGCAGTCGGCGCATCGCCAAAAAGTTCCGCGAAGCAGTACCATGTCACCCAATGACACAGAGCACGACGATGCTGAAGAATGGTGCAAGACGGCGATGAACTACACCAAAGGGCGAATCCCTGAGTTGATCGGGGATTCCGACTAATGACACCGAACGATCCGCTGCTACACAAATCTGTGAAAACTATAAATACTAGTTAGAGTTTTAGTTTAAGTGTGGAACCATTATTATAATTTTCACATAGAGTCGAACAATTAGCATATTTTTAGTACTTTTTTGATATTTTTGCTCTAAGTGAGAGGGTTTTGAAGACTTGAAGAAGAGAGGGTTTCATCTCTAAGGATTTGGACTTGGGTCTCTTCGATTCTTCATTCTTGGCCTGTAACAAGACTTAAATCTTCATACCTATTTGAATGCAAACTCATTTAAGTATAAATTTCTATCTCTTGATGTGTGTCTAAAACCCCCAATTCTTGGGGTGTGATTTAGCGAATATGGCTTAAGATAATTGTTGGGTCTTGCTTGCTGATAGTTTAATCATAGTTTAATTGTGATTTCGTTTAGTGGTTGTGGATGAATCTAATGAATTTGTAGTTGCAAATACACGTTTATTTATGTGTTTTCGGCTTGCTCGAGAGAGAGGTCGTAAAACTAAGACCACTAGATTAATGGCCTAAGGAGTGGATCGACATGAGGTTCAGCTCGAGAGAGTGAACCCTAGTCCTATATCATAACACCCAGCTCGAGAGAGTGAGTGAGTTAAGGCGTAGGCTGGTCTACATGCGACAAATTGGTGTCCGAGAGGAAAACATTTGAAACGGGGTAAGTTGCTCGAGAGAGAGCCTATCCCCCTTAAAGCTTAGCCTAGTCATAATTATTCTATGAATCTTCTATCGAAAGCATGTACCCAATAAACTAGATTAACCTGTATTTCCATCACATCCCAAGGATCCCCTCTCATTATTTAGAAACCCTTGTTTATTTTGCTGTTCTTTACTTACTAGTGACAAAACCCCCATTATTAATTTTCACTTTGGTGTCCCCCTTTTAATTTACAATGTTTTTATTCGTTAATATCTTTAGCTACAACTAGTTAGAACTAAATTTTATCTTTCTATAAATTCTCGAAATCACTCTCTTGGGACGATCCCAACCCTTGGTTGGGTTACTAAACTATTGTACGATCGTAGACACTTGCATTAGAAGTTGTGTCTTGATTACGCAAACATCAACATGCGAGATCGAGATCGATAGAGGGAGGAGAGATGATAAATACATGTTGTATTTTTTGTATCACACATACAACTGATACATAATATAAATACAATTGATACATAATATAGATATAATTGTCTGAATACAATTGTATCATATATTGAATATAATTATATCAATTGTATTAACGAACACAATTTGTTTCGACGAATACAATTGGCAGAATACAAATTGTCATAATACAATTACTACAAAATACTTATACAATTGATATGAAATACAAATACATTTGATACATAATACATTTTACAATTGTTATATTATATGGAATGTTTTTGGGCTGCAGTTGTTTGAGCTGGAGAGACAGAGAGGGGTGAGAGGGTGGGGGGGGGGTAGTGGGAGGAGAGAGGCAACGTTGAGATGGAGAGACAGAAGAGAGAGAATTTGCTATAAGTCGTATATATAACTACGAATTATAATATTTTAAACTATAATGATTTATCATAAATAAATATGACATATTTAACTTGTTATATAATTTTTTCTAATAATAACTAGTCAAACTTCTTAAGCAGCCGAGCCTATAAGTTCCATGCTCTTGGTCCTCTTTCCCTAGGGAAGTGAGTTGTGGAAAATATATTAAATGCCTTTTTTTCATTGAAAATGATTGAGAGGTTTATAGAATAATTATTTGAAAATGAAATTCAAAGGCACTGTCGTTTTCCATTTGACCAACATTATATTATATTATTATGCAACTTTGAATTTATCATGTGAAATGGAAGTATAAATATTTGAGTATATAATCTCCTTATTCATTAATAATAGGTAGCCTTATCCCCAATTTTATTTTCTTGAACAAATACAAGTCATACATGGACCAAGTCATCCTTCGAAAACAAATCTTTAATTCAAGCATTTATTTCTTGGTGTCTCAAGGGTGTTTTTTCTTTTTTAAAATTTCATCGTTAAAAAATTATATTATATTATATTTATTTAAATATAATTAATATTAAATTTAGTTAGTATTTTCACCAATTTATTTTTTAATATTTTAATTTTTTTCTTAAATAAAAATCATGCGTTCTTCATTGTTGGTAATTATTATTTGGAGTAGGGTGAGTAGTCATTGGACCCGTAAACGTAATGAAGTCAAGCCAATTGGCCCCGTTTAATTATTTTGATTATTAAACTTCCCTTGATATATGTTAACTATTAAAGATGAATTTTCAGTGACTTTAATTATGAAAAGACAAAATACCTTGCTTATTAAATTGTTATGGAGTGCCACAATTCAATTCCAAGTTTATAGGAAATTGTTCTTATAAGAAAAATATTAAATACTATTTTGCCATATTTTTTTTAAGAAAAGAAAATGCTACAACTTATGGTATAAGAAATTGTTTCCTTTTACTTATTAGTATGCGTTTGATGAAGGATTTGGAATTCCAATTTTAAGTTCTGATTTGAAATCAAAATTTGCTGATAATTTTAATTTTAATTACAAATCTTAACTTCTCAAAAACAAAAAGTAGGATTTTAATTATTTTTTTATAAAAAATATAAAATTTGATTCGTAAATTTATATTTTGCGGAAAAAAATCATCAGTTTAAAATTTTTACAAAAAAAGACTCATGCTTGACGTGGAGAGATCATCCGAAACATGTGGAACGATTATATGAAAGAAAAGCTAGTTAGTAGTTACTAGTATTGTTAACTAATGGAACTTTGTTAAATTATGTGTATTTGAAAGTTTATAATTACATGTAATTGCAAATATTTATATATAAAAAGAATATGGAAATATTTCGATATTCTTAGAATATTTCGATACCTTATTTATGAATTTTTGCGTTGCTCATTTGATATGATTGTATGAGAATTGAGGAAATTTTGATAGTTTTCTCAAATTATGAATCTTTTATGTTTATCAAAAAAATTATGACTTAAGAAATTCAAATTACATGCCAAAATAAAATTCAATTTCAAATTAGATCAAGTTGTTCAATTTGATTGCTCACTCACACCCAATTCAAATTTGGGTCATCAAGTAGCTCAATCAAACTTAATCAATTCGAACGCATTAGCAACTGTAAGCATGAGTGGTTACCCCTAGCTATTGTGTCACTCATGCTCAAGAAGATTGGATACTTTTCATTTTTTGAGCGTGATCATATTACTCCGAATTTAAAATGAAAGTCTGAACAATACAAATTATCTCTTATTTAAATACGAAATTACTCAAATTTAGTTAAAATAAAGTACTTTTGTCAAGAATTACACTGAACCCTTCCAAGAACTAGTCTACACATGTAGAAAAGCTTCTAATAGAATATAAGGTTTAAAATTGGATAGACATAACTCCTACCATGAAGGAAGAGAGGCAGAAGATATCACAGATCATCTCCGTCTTCCCCTAGAAACATCACTGATTCTGCAATCGGACTATGCCAAGTGGCATAGCAAGAATAATATCAATAAAATCACACGTACTGGTAGGCATCATCAGTCGACCCGAATCCTCCACATAATATCATGCAAATAATCAAAGAAACATACAATTTAGAGATATAATTTTGGACCTTGATCCTTCGATTACCACTCTTTCTACCAAGTAATACTACCTTTGACTCATATGTTCTATCTCAAGTCACCCTACCTCTTTCAACTGCCAACTCCATAATCTAGGTCCTTTCCCCCCTCATATTTGATCATAACCTAACCCTTCTATCACATAGAGACCTTCTAAACCACTCATTCTACCAATTACAATTTCTCTACTATTTTCATTCCTAAATCCAAGTCCACTATTAACTCTGTTAGCCGATTTACTACTCTTTCTTAAGCTATCATGTCAATACCCTGGCCTTGACCAATTTAGTAAACCACATGTAAGATTCTTACTAAATTATGTTGACTTAAATCTCCCTTATTAAATATGTCCCGGATCACCTAGAATGACAAAATTGTGCAAGCTAGTGCATAAGCAAAACTCTTAGTCAACAACCTTACTTAACAACCCCCTAGACATATCCATAAACATAACAATCAAACATACCTTTAACAATCATTCATACCCAATTCATCATACCTTTCGAGTAACTCAGACTGCCAAAGAGCCCTAGACATCATCTACATTATTTAACATGTAATTCGGTCTACTCAAGAACCATCATAACATTTAAACACAAATTCCAATCATTTATGGATCAAATATAACAATCATATCACAAAGAAGTAAATCTTGTTCACTCATGAACTCATGCACAAATAATTAACGTACTAAGCGTGGTACCTAAGTCAACTGTTAGTAATTTATATCGGTGTGGTATCCGAGTGAATCATATAGATATTCCGTACCAAGCGTGGTATCCGAGCCAACCATTAGTATGTATCAGATGTAGTACCCGAACCAATCATTGAAATATCCTATACCAGCATGGTAGCTGAACCAATAACTATCACATATCACAATAAATAGCAATTGCACTTGTACACCCAAGTAAAAACATTCATTGCATGCGATTGAAAACAATTAACATTTCAATTCATACTCCTTCCATTTCCCTAACCGTACATTATGCATGCGATACTAAGAAAGCAATTAACAAGCACATATATTTAAAAACCATCACCTATCCAAGATGATGCTTTCCTGAACGATTTTTGCTCATAACTTGATTACCCACAATTACCTTTCCCAGGATAACACTCAACAATCATCATAAGGTCAACATTAACTAATTAAGTCCGTTATCAGCCTAAATCTTAACTAACTATGCCTTCAACCATCTAAACTTCGTGTCCAAATATCTATGCATTAAATCTCCTGGCAATTTACATGATATTATATTAGTAAAAATAGTTCTAATACTCAGTTAAAAGTCTAGATTACTTGAACGCCAAACAATTGTTGAAGAACTCGAAATACGAACTTCTAGCTTTGTGTGGGGGCGAACCTTGACGGACGTGCACTCGAATTTCATGGGTTTTAACCATCCTTGTGCTGAAATCCTTTCCTAGAGAGTTTGAGATAGAAAATGATTTGACAATTTATTTACTGGCCATTTGAGTACAGTCCTTAATTGTTTCTTTTGACTTTGACCTGTTCAACATGTATCCCAGCCTTAGGATATTCATAATTTTATATTATCTATATCAAATGCAATATAACTTTGATCTCAGGATTAATCATAGAATATCCGTCTTGTTCCATGAGATAATTTTATCACATCTTCCAAATAGAATTAATTAGTTGAAAAATTATAATCTCAAGACTGTAATCTCAAATAATTTAGTTCGTTTATTAAATTATCCCACCTTACAATTTGTGAAATAATATGATCATTCAATAAAGAAAAAAGACATAAAGTCACCACTGAAGTTGTCCCGATTTTCAAAAAGAGATCTTAACTTTACAGGTGTCCTATTACCCACGAAACCATTTCTAACAATTATAAATACACCATTTTAACCCATTCTCAGAGCAGGTGTAATCACACGTATTGGGGGCGCGTGAATGAAAAAAAAATCACCCCCAAATCAATCTAAAAATGTCACGTAGCAAGATTGTAAGCCTCCATTTTCTAAAAAAGTTTAAGAAACAGAGGATTTCTTGGTCAATGCCTTCCATGGTGGTTGTTGAAGAACAATTTCATATTTACTTAAGAATTAAGAAGATTTTATATGATTCCTAAGTGAAAATCTTCACTGTTATGTAACAGTGAAAACGAAGGATTTCACAAAAATCTCATAATCAAAATCTTCCATTTTCCACCTCTGCAAAAACTCCATTTTAGCTCATTCCATCTTCGTCTTCTGCAACAACAAAAAATAGAGCTACAACAGTACGACGCTAAAAGTACCCATCAATTGAAATTTCAAAATTATCTCAATGCCTTTGAATTCTTTCCTCAACAATGCAACAATTCATCAAGACCATTTTCACGAACAATTTATATCTATTAAACCCAAATTAGTTAATGCACCCATTTACATTGAAGTTTTTGAGTTTATACTCATAGCTTGTCTGTGCTTTTGGACTTGACCCAGAAGATTTTGAGGATCAAAATATGAGTGAGTGAGGATTTTACCCAATTCATTATTAAATCAGTAAGAAAAAATAAATTATATTATTTTATTTGAGGTGAAACACACGCACAAGCTATGAGATTACAAAAGCGGTAAAAAGGGTATATTTATAGTTGTTGGAAATAGTTTCGTGGAGCAATAGGACGCCCGCAAAGTTAAGGTGTCTTTTTAAAAATCCGGGACAACTTCAATGGTGACTTTATGTCTTTTCTCTTCAATAAAACATTTCAAACTCTATATATATAACTCTTTTTGGAATATTATTATATATTTAATGCAAAAACAAAACAAAAATGGTTGCTTATGTTTGATAATATAGGTCTAAAATATTCTCTCGAGTATATTTAAGAGCAGTTTCATGTTTGGAAAAAGTTAATAGTTAGCTTTTTGTCTCTGTATAATATTTAACAATTTTTAGTTATTGAATTTAACATGAATTGTGAACGGGAAAAAAGATTCATTTGAATATACAATTTTTGTATTTATGCTATTTTAAAATCTTTTTTTTGATATTCATTGCAATTTTTCAAGTTGCAATATTTTGCTATTTTTGTAAAATTTTAGTGAATGATACGACTTTTTAAGTTAATATATTTGAGATTTAACAACAATTTTTAGTATTTTTGGTTAAATCTGTTTTCTTTAGTTCCAGTATATCAATATAGAGTTACTAAATATTTAATAAAACACGGACCAAAATTGTTTACACTACTTAGAAATATATCTAAAGGACTATTTTAAAATTACTCAAAATATAAAGGACTTTTTAAAAATATTCATGTGAGACATAATATCAGAGATAATTTTCTAAATGGTCAGCGTTTAGTGAATTGCCTTCAAATATCATTTTTATTTTATTTAGGATCAAAATCACCCATGTATTACTATTTTCCTACAAATATATTTAATACTTCAAAAGTCTCCTTCTCTCCTAATTGACATATCATATCATTAAAGCCTCAGTTTTTGTAATAATAGACTTATTTAATTCATTTAATCAAAATTATAGTTTTATTCTTTATTTTAAAAGTCTCCTTCTATTCTAGTCGATATGTCATATCATGAAACCATCATTTTAAAAAACAATATATCTATTTAACTCATCAAACTTATATCTCTAAAAATAATAATATAAATTATGTGAGAATTTATGAAGATTATTAAAAAAAGTTTAACTTTCTTCAAATTTTTCTACCAAAGAAAATTCAATGAAAAAAAATAATCTTTGTATGCAATTATTACCTGAGAATTTTTGAAATCCCTAAGTAAATTATTTGAAAATCTTTAGCAATTTTTTTTATATATAAAAATGTTCAAATAAATTTGTAAGGTTGACATAGAGAAAAGTTGTTAAAAAAGAGAAAATTATTATTTAACTTCAATTTTTATTTTTGTTCTTTTATGGCTATTATATTATATTATATTATATTTTATATTATCATACAATTAAACACTAATATATATTTTCATCTCATCCCAAATACACGAATCACAAATAATAATTAATTGAATGTTTATTTTAATTCAATAATACACACATTATAGGAGAATAATATGCACTTTAATAAAGATCAAAATTTTATTATCTAATATAAATATTATTTACTTTCTATTTTCTTTTCAATTTTTTTTTTATAAATTTCAAAGTACACAATTAATTCCTTTTTAATAGTTAGTTTTAATATTATTGATCCTTTATCTAATATATGACTAATTAATGTAAGTTGAGTTATGAGTGATTTGTATATCAATATTTTTCTGAACATGTGTTTATAAGTATTAAAAATTGATGGCATTATAGTAAATTTTAAAAAGCTATTTTTCATAGCACAAAAAAGTTAAAAAAAATTAATTATAATAAAAGATCCTCAAGTATGAAAATTTCTTCTTAATAAACTAATATATATATATATATATATATATATATATATATATTGGATTTTGACATGTCAACTAGAAAAAGGATGATGCTTTTGAAATGTTAAGTATATTTGGAGAAAAATAATGATAATTGAGTGATATTTTTATCCTAAAGTATACAAAAGTGATATTTAGAGACAATTCCCTTTTAACTTGAATGATCATTTTGGAAATTGACACCATAATATCATAACATCTTCAATTTGTAGGCTCTTTATAGGACTTTTCTAGCTTAGTTGTCTGTATTTTATTTATGTGAACACATTATAAAATTTACAAATATGGTTGGGTTGTAATTCAACTTTGTCTGTTCTTTCTCCCTATTATAGTAAAAGTCACCTTTTGAAATAAAAATCCTTCAAAACATGATTGTTTTCCAAGTTTTCAATTTTTCCTTTTTAAGAATGTGCTTGGAAGGCACAATAATGGATTGAAAATTTTCTGAAATGTTTGTTGCTTGGAACTTATGCTTTCCTAATTTTGGGAAAAGTTAACTTACCTAAAACTATTCTATTTTTTTGGTGTTATATTAAATTAAATTATTTAATCTTATAAGAACACATATTTTGCTTGTTTGAATATAGATGTCATAGTTTAATTAGACATTAAATTTAAGAAAATAAGAGAATTTTTTTTTAAAAAAAACTATAGTTTAATGATAAATATATATATTGAATATTTTAAAATGTTTTTAAAATCATATGTTGTTTAATAAGTCAAGCAGAATATTAAAATAAGAGAGTTATCAAACTTAAAAAAAACTACATAAATGGGCCATAAAACTTAAAATAATTACATGTTCATACCCTAATCTAAAATAATTCAAGAAATACCCATTCTCTTAAGAAAATTTACAACTCATACCCTCATTCATTAAGGCTGATAATTTTCACTTAACTAATACTAAATTAGTATTCTATATTGTATTGGTATCATTGAGGTTGATAATTTCGCTTAACTGATATCAATACAATATATATATATATATATATATATATATATACGTTTTAGTATCAATTACGCAAAATTATCAGCCTTAATGATACCAATACAACATATGATACTGATTTAGTATCAGATAAACGAAATTAGTTGGGGGTATATAGTGTAATTATTTAGTGGGCGTATGAATGTAAATGAGTATATGTTTGTAATTATTTTGCTTGTATGAGGTATTTGCTTAGTTTCCCCAAAAAAGAAATATCTTGTTACTTTTATTTTTAGTCTGTTAAAAAAGAAAGAATGCATATTTCTTAATTTGACAACTCTTTAGTTTCAATATTCCATTTAAATATTTAAATCACAAGATGAAAAGATATTTAATGAGTATATCTTTAATTTGAGAATATAACCTATTTGACCGAGTTTATTTCCCCCAAAAGTATTTATATTAAAGACTGAGGTGTTTGACCAAGCTTTTAGGAGAAAATAAGTGTTTTTGGAGAGTAACAAAAGTTATCTTTTAAAAGCTAAAAAAATTAATTTTTCATGAAATACACTTAAAAACAGTTTCAGAAAGGTTAATCAAACATTAATTATTACCCAAATCTTTTTTTTTTTTTTTAAATTGTTGGTCAAATCTTCTCATTTAAAGTACTTTTCAAATTAATTATTTTTGGTGAAGAAGTGATGGGTGTTTGGTCAACTAGTTGAAAATAGCAAGATATGATGGGTTTGATTAGTCAAAA
This sequence comes from Solanum raphanifolium, assembly GCA_036250405.1. NCBI lineage: Eukaryota > Viridiplantae > Streptophyta > Magnoliopsida > Solanales > Solanaceae > Solanum > Solanum raphanifolium. The sequence continues at coordinate 18,386 of JAJOOE010016779.1, forward strand.
TTAGTGATGACAAAATTAATTACTTGACATAGTGGCTATGCCCCACATATGTCTGAGGCAACCATAGCTATGTGACAACATTTTCAATAGACATTCTTGACTGAAGACCAAAAGGGGGCTGCCCCCTTCCCTCTCTTCCCTCCTAAACATAAACCAAAATGTCAATGACTTCACTTTCTTTATTATTCTACTACCCCTTTTCTCCTCCTTCTGTTCTACCTTTTCTTGATTTTTTTTATTTTTCAACAAGAATCTTGTTTTTCTTTGTTTAATATGGGGATTTGCTTTGGTAAACCTGTTAAGCTTGCTCATGCCTCTTCTAGTTTGATGTCTGGTATGAATTCCCACATTCTCTTTTCACTTTTTTATGTGCTTTTGTTTCCAAGATTCTATTTTTATGTCATGTTTAGCTTGATTTTACTCTTGTTTAAGAGTATGTATGACTTATAGGTTAGGGGTTCGACAACCAACTAATGTTTGTTTCAGGTAGACTGTCTGCGTCACGCCAACACAGGATGCCTTGTGCACCGAGCAGCATTGAGTTAAAGTTTTCATTTTGACTAGTCTTAAAGTTTTATTTGAGTGAAAGAATTTTGCTCAACTGCCCAATTTGATGTATGGTGATTTTAGTGTTCATATAGGATTCCATCTACGAGGAACAGGTAGCTGGTAACTTTGTCCTTCAAAACTAGGACAGATGAGAAGAATCACCTGTCGTTTTTTGTTTCTGTTGGGATTTGAATGGGAGACCTCAGGGTTCTTAACCACTCTAGACCACACCCTTTGATGCAATTCCATCATCTTTTAGATGTCTGAATTTTTTCGTTGGCTTAAAAGAAAATTACCAATGTGGTTCCTTCTTTAAAACTTTGTGTTATCCAATCAGTTGAATAATAGTTTTTCAAAAAGTACACACCAATTGAACATCATGTTAAGATATCTGAGGAATAATGTCAACCAAATATAGGAGAAAGGATTAATCATGAAACAAGATATACAAATATAGAACTTGAGATTGTGAAGGGGGGGCAATCTATTCTTGGTTAGTTTGTTGTTGTTGAAGTAGACTAGTTGTCTGTCGTAAATTATTCTCACGAATTTACTTATTGCATCTCTTTGAGAGCAATTACTTCTTGCGTTTCAATTTGTTTGTTTTACTTTCCTTTTTACTATATTTCAGAAAGAATGCCTCTTTCCTTCTTTGACAATTCTTTAATTACAGCTTTCAACATGGCATGTTTAAGGTCACAAGATTAAAAGACATTTTGGTAGATTTTGCATGTCTTTAGTTTAAAAGCACAAGATTCAAAAGTCTTGTTTACTTTCTTTAACTTTGTGTTAAGCCAAAACCAGACAAACAATTTGAAATAGAGAGAGTATATGTTATGGCAAAGGAATTACTTAAGTAATGTAGTTCCTTTACAATCTTCAAAGTCATCTTGCTCTTTGGTGTTTTACAATTGCTTCTCCTGAATCATACTGACCCCTGTTTAGCTGCTCATTTTCAACTGACCTGGTCTATCAAATAGAAGCACTGGCATGCTAAGTTGCGCGGACTCTTCACTTTCTTGCTGCATCTGTGTCGGTTTCTCCAAAAATAGTATATTTTTGGAGAATCCGACACACACCCGTTGACATTTTTGAAGAGTCCGAGCAACATAGCTGGCATGTATAAGATTCATAACATTGTGTGAAAGCATATATGTCTCTTGCCATGACTTGTTCGTCTTTTGTATTGAATATTACTTAGTTTTTCATATTTTGCAATATGAGTTCTGTTTCCTGTCTGCTTACTTATTCGCACTAGCTATTTCAGATTCTAGAACAGGCCCTGGCAGTGAGAGAAAGGAATCAAGTCATTCTTGCAGCCAGACACTTCAGGGAAGTTCAGGAAATGCTCTCAAGTCTTGTAAAGGTGATCTATCAGCCACTTGCAATCTCAAGTCCTTTACCTTCAATGACCTCAAAAATGCGACTAGGAATTTTCGAGCTGATAGTCTTCTCGGTGAGGGAGGATTTGGCTATGTCTTCAAAGGATGGCTAGATGAAAATACACTTGCTCCCTGCAAATCAGGAACTGGGATGGTAGTGGCTGTCAAGAAACTGAAGTCAGAAAGCTGCCAGGGCCACAGAGAATGGCTTGTATGTTCATCATAATCCTTCGGAAAATGTCGAATTTATCTTTATCACACTTGTTCTAAGTAATAACTTTGTGTCCTTCATCAAACCTGCAGGCAGAGGTTAACTACTTAGGGCAGCTTCACCACGAAAATCTTGTGACGTTGATTGGATACTGCATAGAATCTGATAACCGGCTTCTAGTATACGAGTTTATGACCAAAGGAAGCTTGGAAAATCATCTATTCAGAAGTGAGTCAATCTCTTCATTTGCAGAATTCCTATAATTCTTCATTGTTCCTGTTACCTAGGTAGGACTAATGTAGTGGTGCAGGACATTTTTTCTCAAGCATCGATAATCTAATATTCCAGAATTGTGGTATTAGCTTTCAGTAAGATAATCGTTGATGCAATTGAATGATCTTTTGTTTGAGCATCTGAAGGAAGCTGTTCATTTCATCAAATGTTTATAGAAACAAAGTTTACTCAATCTAGTGCTGGTCTGCTGGAGTTAAATATCTTTTTTTCAGCATTTCTTCTCGTCAATTATAATTCTATTGTTTCTTGTGGAAAATAGCATGTTGCATTTGAAATTAGTGCATAATATGTTTTTTCAGAAAGTTGCTGATCAAGACTAATGGTGTTTCAATTGTTGTGCAGAAGGAGTTCAGCTTATGACTTGGGGTAAACGGATGCGTACTGCAGTTGATGTTGCACGAGGGTTATCCTTTTTACATAGTCTGGATGCTAATGTGATCTACCGGGACCTCAAAGCTTCCAACATTCTACTTGATTCGGTACAATCTCTAACTCTTAGATATTGATTAGTGTAAACAAACTGTTGCTCTCAATCACACAACCAGCGTTAAGGTCACAAATAAACCTTTTCATTGAACTTCTGCAGGAGTTTAATGCAAAACTATCAGACTTTGGCCTCGCACGAGATGGTCCTGATGGAGATAGAACTCATGTTTCAACCAGGGTAATTGGAACTCGGGGTTATGCTGCACCAGAATATGTTGCAACAGGTACATTTCAGTCTGTTCTCCATTAAACTATTCGCCTTTTGATTACCATGACTCGGACTTTTAGCCATGCTAAACACAGTCTGGAACTTGTATATCTTATCTCAAATCAACCCCATATTATTCATAACAGGTCACTTGACTCCAAAGAACGATGTTTATAGTTTCGGTGTAGTTCTATTGGAGTTGCTATCGGGAAAACGAGCTACAGGTGAGGAGAATCCAGGGGGCGCGGAGGAGACGTTGGTAGAATGGGCAAGACCTTTCCTAAGCGACAGCAGACGAGTACTGAGAATCATGGATACAAGGTTGGGAGGGCAGTACTCCAAGAAAGGTGCACAAGCTGCAGCGGCCCTCGCCTTACGATGCCTCCATGTAGATCCAAAACTTAGACCAACAATGGATGAGGTGTTAGCCACATTAGAGCTTTTGCCAACACCAAAGGACAGTTCTAGGACTTCACCACCACAAGCAAATTATAATGCACCAAATGACAAGATATGTCATCCTCAAAAGAGATATGTGACACATTCAAGATAAGATGTAACAAACACATTCTACCATATTATAAGGAAGATATATATATGTTGTCTCTTTCTTTTTTATTTGTTTGTTGTTTCCCTCCCTTCTTATTTTAGTGGTGGGGATAGAGAGGAGGAAGTACTATAGTGCTTGAGTGTAATATATTCAATGTACATATGTTAAATGTATAGCTAAAAATCACTAGTATTCCATGTCTTGGTACTGGCCTCTCTACCTCACAAGGGTAGAGAGAACGATATGCTTACATCTTATTTTCTTCTGACCCTACTTTATCTCTTTGCCTCACAAAGGTAGGGGGAACGATCTGTCTATATCTTTCTTTCTTCGGACCCTACCTCATAAAGGTTTGGCATGCAGGAAAATATTTTTCAATTTTATCATGTTTTGTTGATTAAAACTTTGGCGAAATGGTCTGATAGATCCTTATACTTGTATGAGTTTGTATTCTGAACCCTCTTACTTTATACTTTGTCAACTAAACCCTTAAACTTATTAAAACACAATATGTGAAACTTCTCAGACCATTGACTAAACCTATGTGGCATAAATATTGTTGAGTTGGAAAAATGTGTAAATGCACTCATTTTCAAACGCGTCACTACACTATTTTCTATTTAAAATTTTTTTTTTTTTTTTGGAAAACAAATATATTTTTAATTAAATTTTTTTTTTTTTTCATTAACCCTCTCCCACTCCGCCCCCACCCCAATTTCTCTTCTTCTCCACCACTCTTCCCACCCATAACCCTAAACCTTCTTCTCTTCTTCTTCAACAAAATTACCCACCACATCCGTTCTTTTTTTTTCTCTTCAAAATCACCTGTCATAAACTTTATTTTTCTTCTTCTTCAATCCACTCTCCTTTTTGCAACAAATCAAACCCCGTAACTAATTTCTTTTTTCAGCCCCATTTATCTAATTTTTTAATGTTTTTTATTTTAAAAGTTGAAATCATTATTTGTGTTGATTTAAAGAGAAGATATGATTTGAATTAACGTAAAGAGTGATGGTGGGTATTGAAAAAATTGAAAACTCCATTGATAAGTTTGAGAAAACTTGAAGAACGTCAAATGAATCTTATGAATTTGTAAAATTAATTCAAATTTGTGATTGTGGCTAGTAGGTTTTGTGTTTATGAACTTCTAGTTGAAATTTCAAGTCAAATAAAAAAAAATTCATCTATTTGACATGAATTTGGTGCTCAAATTGTGAGTATATATGGAAGTTGAAGAACATGGCTAATAAAAAATTTCCAAAAGTTAAATATTTGTTTTTTTTTAATTTTCTTAATATTTAATTTCTTAGGTGTCATTGAAAAATGACATGGAATTACACATGTAAGAGGTTGGATTACACACATAGTGATCTGATGAGAAAAGAGTTTAAAATATTGTGTTTTAATGAGTTTAAGGGTTTAGTTGACAAAATGTTAAGTATGAGGGTTCATAATACAAACGCATACAAATATAAGGGTCCATCAGACCATTTCGCCTAAAACTTTTGATAACTTTTTGTTTAGAAAAATAAGTTCCTTAAAAATGAGAAAAATAATCTTCATTGCCGAAGCAAGAAAAAGAAAAACAAGTTCCACAAAAATGGCACTCCATTTTGATTGTGTCCTCCTCCGACCCTCGAAAACATCTCATCTTCCGTGCACCACCACACACCCCTACCTCTACTTTATCCCCATCTCTCATAGTAGTTATCTAAATTATATACCAATACTTTTAGAATAATACGTTTTACTTACATGGAACCCAAGAAAGCATGTGAAAGCCTCTCTTATTATTTTAAAAAATATTTTCCATCAAAACTTTTTTCCCCTTCATATCAATCGTAGTACTTATCATTTTAATTGTTATTTTGTATAATATGCCTAAGACGAATTTAAACTAATAATATAATCAATGAAGATTTATCTAATCAGCGTTAACTTGTTTGAAATTGACGCAAAAGAGTGTATGTGGGGTAGGGATGGCAATGGGGCAGGTGCGGGGCGGGTAGAAGCTTAACCCGCCCCACCCCACTTAATATTTTTTTCTTTTCTTAACCCGCCCCGCCTGCCCCACAAAGACCTGCCCCACTTATGTTATATATTTATTTTTCTTTTCTTTATTCTGTTATTTGCTAAAACAGTACACAAATTTAACATTTTATTTAATTTTTAAAACAGTGAAGATCTGGTTTGACTATTTTCTCAGTTGTTATGTTAAAACACACCAATTAAACAGTTTCTACTTTCTACACCTCCAGGTGGCTTTGTCTCAAAAATAAATTCAATTTTGTTTATAAATAATTTCAATTGAATTTTCTGAACTAAAACCCATTACAAAATTTGATTATAAAATGATACTTTTTTTAAAACCTTAGAGAAAGAGTGAAAGACGGTAACAAACTAACAGTTAAAGAGCTTCATCTCTTACAATCTGAGATGAAAGTAGAGAGAGTCGAGAGATTAAATTAGAAAAGTGAGAGAAAAATATTTCAACCCGCCCCACCCCGCTTAATTTCTTAAAAAAATTATTTCAATCCCCCCCGCTCTGCCCTACCCCGCATAAGGCTAAACCCGCCCTGCCCCACATAGACTTAGACCTGTTCCGCCCCGCCCCATTGTCATCCCTAATGTGGGGTGGAGTGGTGGCTATTGATAATAGGCATTAGAATCAAACGTTGACCGGGGCCAAGAGCAATTGAACCGGGACATTTCTAGTTCCTTCATTTGATTGGTGTTGTCCAATTTTGACAATAGTTTATCCAATATTATTTGGTACGTGAGATAAGAATAATAATTTTTTAAATAAAATTTAAAATTAACTTTATTACTCGTTTGATTTGAGACATTAACTAATTTCAAATTATTTAAGGTGAAATAAAATAATCTTAAAAAATATCTTAACTTATAAAATATTTTTACTTATCTCATTCCATGTACAATAAAAAGTTGTGGATTTTGGAAGACAACTTGGTTTGAAAACTGCTTTGGCGGTTCATAAAAGTTTGAAAACACAGAAAGTGGGCTCCCTCATGGTTTACATTAATATAATTTTCTATCAACAATTTTTATTTAAATTTATTTCACACCAATATTATTATACCTTATGTAGATTTATGTGATTTCATATATTTATAAGTTTTTAAGTTGAAATGGTGAGGTGAAATTTTGCCTACAAATCTTGCCAGAGTAGTCAATTTTATGGAAAAACTATATAATTAAACATATTATTATATCTACTGATGTCGTTTATAGTTTTTAATAATTATATATTATTTAATAATTATGTAAAAAGTTAGAGTTAGATACATTGAGATATATCATTTCTTAAAATTAATCTAAATTAAAGCTCTAACCGACTTAATTATCTTCATAATTTACTCCATTTCAAATCAGTCCACTCATTCCGATCCGTTTCAATCAAAGTTCATTGATTTTGATTTTTCTTAATTTACTATTGCTAAAGATTTTTCAACCAAGAGTATTGTTGATAGAGGTACAACACACTCCACTATTGGGTGAAATAAGAATCTTTTCTTTCCAATTTTGTGATGAAAAACTTTACTTATCTCTTGAAGCTGAAGTCGTGGATTCAACAAATTTTTTCCAAGTCTATTTTTGATAGATTCATGGTGGTGTGAATCATTCACCGGAGACGGTGGTTTCATGGTGGTGAGGAGACGAGCAACGAGGTAACCCTGGTCTCTAGCCATAGAGTAGAGAGAGGCGAATGAGAGATGAGGAGAGACGGTGGACAAAATATGTATTGTTTAGGTATACATGTATCTGACAAAATATACACATGTATCTAATTAAGAATTCATGAATCTGATAAAGTGTACATTATTCTGAGTTAAGATTATATATATATGTATATGGGTCACCTTCATTCAGACATGGCAATTATTAAAATTAAAATTAGTATATAAGTGGCAATTATTTTAACTGTAAATGAGACAAGGAAAAGGATAATTCCTCCTTAGTGGATGTTTTTTTCTTGAGGGAGCTGAAAAGTTGTATACATTTCTCAAAAGTGTATACCAGTTATACAAACTGCAAATCAAATAGGAACAAAAGTCCTACTCCATGATGAAATGAAACAGTTAGCCATTAGCTCATGGGAGAAAAAAAGTCCCACTACAAAGAACAGACCAAATAACAAAAAAGGGAAAGAAAGAAGTTGCAAAGTTTTTTTACACAGATTGTAGCACCAGAAAAAGCTTATGCAATTGCAGTTCATGGTAGTAATACTACCTATCTTGCATGTCCTCTTCAGTTTTCCACACTACATCCTCTAGACTAGTCGAAAGATTCTTGTAAAACTGCATCAAGGATGTACAACAGGATTGATTGTTAGCTCGAAGAGGTCACAAAAACTAATAGGATCTAAAAATTAACGAGGTATTAATGCATTTCCGGTATACAAAACAAAGCAAAAACCTATGCCTTTTGGAATTTATGAAGTAGAAAATAAGTAAGCAGATAGTAATGACACAAGTATGATCTTTATTTAGCTAACTAAACATCCATTAGTTCTTCCATCCCCTCACACAAGCATGATCTTCTTTTATCTGGTGAGTTGTCTCTCCAACATGAGGCACACAGGTTTTAATTCCTATTACAGACACAGAAAAGTCATGTTGTCCGTTATGACATAGAGGTTACCAGCTGATATCAGGAAACAAACGCCGAGGAAGACTACAAAATATATCACCGTTCCAAGGCTCTAAAGTGGACCCAGTAAGTAAGATCAAACCATCTATGTTTTGAGGGACAAAGAGTAGTAATGTTATGGTCATTTCCAAGGAGTGACTTGAACTTCTCTCCCTAATCTTAAAACATGCATACATACAACCTCTTAATTCTTTGTTGCTATCTTGTGGCAAACATTAACTTCAAGATTATGTTGCTCATTCACGAGCAATTAGCTTGTGGATTGTGAAAGGCTTTTGCCTATCAAAACCTACTAATAGTGATTTAGATAACTTTTTCAGCAGCTAGCTGAATATGGTACCTTGTGGAATTCCAAAGTATCTCCTTTTGCCTTCCGCACTTCAACCATATGAAGAGAAGGAGCAACTTGAAATACCTACATTCAAGACCAAACAGTGTTCAGCCTATGATGATAAGAGATTCAAATTCCAAAGTACTTATGGCAATCCTCAACACAGAATACGGTAATAGTAAAATAAGATAATTGTAGATGACTAACTATGCACATTGAACATACCTCAGTGGCAACATTAAGGTTCCCTTTTCTTCCAGCTTTAACATTTTCAAGTCTCATCTGAAGTAAAAGAGTAGAATGCCAATTAATTTACTTTATTAGGAATCTACATGTCAATTGAAATGCATACTTGAAATACATCACCACCTTGTAGTTCTTTTTGTGAACATCAAAACCAAGGGGCTTCGCAGCTTCTTCAATCTTACTGATAATTTCATTGGCCGAGCATTTAGATGTGAACCTTGTTTCTCTCTTAAATCCCTGTGAATGTTGGAATCAAAACATCTGTCAATGAAGTAAGATTATAGCAATACACAAATCATCAATGTTTCCGACAAGGTGGAATACCAATTTATATATTGATTTGAATCGTTGGAGGGAAAAATGGTCATTCAGGAAAAGAGACCAAGTTTTTTGAGTAGAGTAACAAAGAAAGGTCAGTTTTATTCAGACAGGGAGTAAAATGAACTTAGGAATTCATTTTTCTGTAATTAGTCCTTTTACAGTTTTTCGTTTTTTAATTAGTGTATTTGCATCCTCACTCATAATTCTGAATAATAATTTACAAGCCTTCTGCAAAATGGATAACGGAATTCAACACACAGGAGAAAGAGATGGAAGTTAGTTTGTGTATGCATGCAATATTGCCGCAGCGTTTTGAAGCATCTAGCGGTTATTTAACAGCTAAACTTGATGAATTTAGCAGGTTAGCTCAACTCAGGGCATTCAGGCTCATGTCTGCTAGAAGACATCTATTATTTTATGTAAATGCAAAGAAACTAGTCTTACTACACATCATAGATTCTTTACTTCTTTCCCATTGTTAAGTTTTGGGGATTGATATTAGAGTAGGCTGTAGAGGGTTTGGGAATGAACAAAGAATTATCCAATGATTACCAAGTGAGCATTAAGTTTTTTGACATTCACATGAACTTCATTAAAGCATGTCCTACTGAGAAGTACAATTATACACGACGTAATTCAAGGCACAAACACCATGCCAAATCAAACAGAAGTTCCAAAACATGCAACAAAAGTAACAGATAAAAATGGAAGTTCATAGTCGGTAACCTGTTCATCGAAGAGATTCCCAAGGTTGAGTCCTTTTGACATTGAAATCAACTCGAATGCATTCATGGGAGTTGGCTGCTCTTCCTTTTTCTCTGTTACATGATGTTCCTGTTGTTGTGTCAAGGAAAAGAGAACCACATGAGGATGACTTTATACAACAATTCTTTTCTCTGAATTCAATGCAAAACTTGTTCAACATTTCAGTGCGCTCACTTCAGAATCCTTGAAGACAGCTTCAACATCATCCAGGTTGGCATCTCCTTTCTCATTAAAAATGGGAGATTTATAATCTTTCTTGAACCACTCATCCTCCAGAATTTCCGGGATGGTGATACGCTGCATAGTAAACACGTGCAATAATAAAATAAGAGAAAAGATGTCTATTTAGTTGCAAGCTAAAATGACGCAATTGTATTCAGAAATCCAGTATGCTTACTGTCATAGGGTTCGGATCCAAGATGCGAGTAATTAACTTCATAGCACCAAAAGACATCCAAGGAGGACATGTAAATTCAGCAGCAGAGATCTGCAAAGACCGTGATGACATCATGAAACTAATAGGAAAAACAAAAGCAGATTGATTCCATAATGAATTTGGAAGAATGCTCACTTTTTTATACAGGTTCATAAGATTGGAGTCATCAAAAGGCAAGTAACCCGCAAGCAATACAAAGAGTATGACTCCGCACGACCACAGATCCGCGGTTGTACCATCATATCCATGATCATTGAGTACCTAAGAGAAATGAATCTCATTTTTTAAAACCAAGAGAAAAATAAGATAAAAAGAGTGCACATGACAGGGAGACCTTATTTTTTCTCTGTGAGAAATGAACAAAAAGAAGTTGTTGAAACGAATTTCATCATACCTCAGGAGCAACATAGTTGGGAGTTCCACATGTGGTGTGGAGTAAGCCATCATCCTGGAAAATTGCACTAGAGTAAGAAATATATCTGATTGCGAAAAGAATGTTAACTACCACCTAAGTGAAAGAAATATATTGCAGGACTACTGCTGCTTGAAACTAGCATGGGTTCTCTAGCTAAAACGGAAAAAGGAAGTCATTGTCAAATAATTTTCAGATCAGTTTAAAGCAAATAACTAATCAGCAGTCAATCACAAATTTAATGACATTGTCCCAAGCCCCACGCATAGTTGCTTCCACAAAGTTTACCAAACTGAAAAACAGTATATTCAGTTGAATCTGAATATTCTATTAATAAGATTGAATCAATTCCAAATGATGTTTAAACAAGTTTACAAAAGGAAGAAGCACAAATGGATTTCAGTAAAAATTATACTGGCTTGTTTCTAAAGTGACAATTATCCGATTTGTGTGTTTAAAAACTCCCCCACTAGTTTGTCCAAGAAAATGTACTCAAGGCAATCAGTAAAGGATGTTAAGACTTAAGACATTAGACATTGATACACAATCTACTAATAGGTTACACAATTGAAGATTCACTGCATTAATTTTGACAGCAACAAAGCAAAAGTCATATCAAACATTGGAGACATATGTAAAGAGTTTGAGAATGCATATGCATAATCAGACAGTTACCCTGACTTGCTGGGACAGAGCACTCAATCCAAAATCAGAAACCTTGAGGTTTCCTGAGGCATCCAACAGTAAATTCTCAGGCTGCATAATGAAAAAGCATACCAAAATAAAGGTAAGACAAAGCCGGGAGCTTAAAGGCAAAATAGAACAGAAATTAACAACTAAAAGGCTGCAAAAGTAGCACGGCGCCACCTTTAAATCTCTATGGTAGACTCCCCTGCTATGACAGTAATCAACAGCATTAATAAGCTGCTGAAAATATTTCCTTGCTTCTTTTTCATGCATCCGTCCATGATTTACCTGTATGCCAATAAAACAGATAAACATCTTAATGACATGCTAAGTCGTCCGAAAACATGTTAGTGGCAAATAGGTTTGAATAGCTTCGGAAGGATACATGAAACCTAAGTTTGCAATCAATGAGGTACAAGTTCGTGCTCTTTGGTCAAATTCTTTATCTCCTAAGGTAGGGGAACCGAATAAACTAGAAGAAAGGAAGAATTATCCTTACAATTTTGTCAAAGAGCTCTCCACCAGTAACGAACTCCAGAACAATGAATATCTTTGTCTTGCTAGCCAACACCTGCAGACAGACGAGAAGAACATGGATTCAGAAGTGTAGCATATGAACCCTGGCCATTACCATAATCCACAATCACATCTTATCTATAGTAGGTTATCGCAAATATAAGTTAAAACTCCAACATACAAAATATTCAAAACATAAGTTGTTCGATAACAGATATAATGTACTAGGCAAGCATTTAGTGTATGACATCCCAAAAGGTCTTTAGAAAAATTCGGAACATTTACTTTCCCCAAATTGGGCACTCGCAATTCCAGAAATTTTAACTTAAGCTTTTCTAGTTCTTTGATTTTTCAAGATTTTGATGATGTATCTCAAACAGAGTTTAACTCTCAAAAATTTGGGAAGTACCATGAGTAGATCAAGAAGATTAACTAACTACTCCAGTATATTAGCCAATTCCACTGCAGTTTATGGATACCAGCAAAATATCTGCATGTCAATATAGGGTTATGTTAAAAGGCCAGAATCTGCCTTTACTCCCACCAACTTCAGTAGGTTAAATGCTGATGCGCTGCTGGAATTTTAATTATAAGACTAGATCTATAGAATAAATAACTGAACAAATAATAAGAACAAATTATTAGTAATATGTAAGGCAAGGAACCATCAAAATAAAACAAAAGCTTTAAAAAGGTAGGTACTAAAATCTAGCATAAGCAAAAATATTTGTTCAACGAGATAGGCACAGGAGAAGCTCAGCTACAGAATACATTTAATCTTTGCTCCAAACACCTTGAATGAAGTTGAATCTGCTCATTTTGGAAAGGACACGTGAAAAACTGAGTGAGACCACATTGATTCTAGCCAACGGTACTAATAAATCAATTAGTTTGTTTTGTACAATAGACTTTGTCTTGTCCTAAGGTAAGTTATGAATTCTCTGCAGAATGCTTAAGCTTTTATTTAGCGCTAGGCAGTGCTGATCAATGGTAGTGTGAATTAAGACGTCTTTCGGAAAGATTGTTGAGGTGAAGATTTGAAGTGAGATCTTCAATGCATCATTTCTAGAATGGAGATACCTGCTGGCAACCCATGATGCATAACCAATGCAAATCAACGGGTTGCTTACTATTTAACCTACAGGTTGGTGGTACGTATATCAGCGCTGCACGATCAGTATACACATCCATATGATCACAAAGGCATACAGAAAACCACAATCACCGGAATTTACAGTCACACACAACACACAAGTACATACACATTGACATAGAGAGAGGACAAACCTCGTATAACTGAACGACATGTGGATGCCTGATTAACTTCATTGTTGCTATCTCCCGCTTTATCTGTCAATTTATGAACAAGAGTTATAAGAAGTCATCAACAAAACAAAAACAACATACAAGAAACTTAAAACCGTACAACAATAAGAAGTGCACAACTCAACAACCATGTAAGATGTCGAAGAGACATAATTCACACAGCTTTTCTGTAATCTACGTTACCAAAATAATTCGTAAGCGTAACACCAGAGTCCAGACAATAGAAAATATATGAAAGTTCCAGAAATCATAGCAAATGGAGATTTTGAAGATTGACCTGCTCAGCCATTTTGTGCTTAAGGACCTTATCCTTATCAAGAATTTTGATCGCTACAGGTTCTCCTGTCTCCGAATTCCTCGCAAATTTAACTTTAGCAAATGTTCCCTCACCAATTGTCCTTCCCATTTCATATTTACCAACTCTGCGCTTGATTTTTGCCTGATTCATTACTGAGATACTTGCACAGTCCTTTAAAAAGTGCAGGCGTAATCCTTCTTAAAGAACTTTTACTGCACAATGATTAAAACATCCGTAAGACATCTGAGTTCCTAACATAAAATACGAATCTTTACATTCATTTCGTGCACTCACAGAGTTCCAAGACCAATTTCAAAAAAAATAATCATAAAATTGATATTCCAACACAACTTGACTAACTGCACCATAAAAAGACACCCAACTTGCAGCTTGACAATGGAATGAGTGATGGATTTTATTCCTGAAGGAACTTTCCATCATAATCGCTTTTTCCACCACCACCAACAACAACAAACCTAGTCTGGGGAGGATAGTGTCTACGCAGACCTTACCCCTACCATAGGAGATAGATAGGTTGTTTCCGCTAGACCCTTGGCTCAAGTAAAAGCAGTTCGAAAAAAAAGAAGAAAACAATGAGAGAGAGAAGAAGCCTCGACAAAATGCTTAAGAAAGAATACTAAAAAAAGAACAGTCACTACAGCAAAGTACTACAATAATCTAAGTGCAAGAAAGCTAAACAAAAGAGGCTCTCAAAAGAGAACTTTCGACCTTTACAAGTAGGGAAAGTTAGAAGGTATATCTTGGAAGGGACAATAAGGATAACAGAAATGGAATAACAAAAAACACAAGTTTGTTTATTCAGTTCTGCTATTTGTTTAAGGAGGAGGGGGACAGAATCAAGGCACAACATCATTTAATTAAAGTGGTCAATTATTATAGTCACACACTTTAAGGAAATGATTAAAGAAGGTAAGACTGGTTAAAAAACAAAGAAATGTTGAATCATTCATTGACCAAAAGACATTTGTCTGGGTGTCTGTGACAGAGAGAGAAAGATCCACTACCTAAACCTTATTACAGTTAATCATCAACAGATCCCAGCAAAATGCAGCAAGCTAAACTATAGCTTAACTTCTATCACTTCAGAAACTGTAATCCAGAAACAAAACAAACTTCAAACCATAATCAGTTGCATCAAAATACAAACTTTCTTGATAAAAATAAGAGATAAGCTCCAAAAGGGGCTAAATAGAAACAAGAAAATGACCCTTTTGAGAATCAAGAAATGTAGAAAAAAGGGGTTATCTTGTTTCTATAAAAACCTCAAAAAGAAAGAAAGATCTCAAACTAATAAGATTCAAAATCCCAAATTTACTGTTTTCAAGAAAACCCCAAAAGGCAAATTCCCCACATACATATCAAAACAAGAAGCATATTCGAATATACCGAACAAAATCCAAAATCAAGAAAGGGAAAGAAATAGAAAGAAAATACATACTTTGAGCTGAAATTTTGAAATGGGATGTTGGCCAAGATAAAGATAAAGATGAAGAAAGTATGAAAGTTGCAGCCTTTGTTGTTTGGGGGTCAAAAAAGATTGATTACAGCAGCTTATAAATCCTCAAAAAATTGGACAAAAATATGGTAAGTGGAAAAGAAGGCAACATCCAAATCTTGAAATTCTAATGTTGCTGTAATAATTGTAAATATTCTCCCAACAACAAAGATAACAACTATTAAAAAAATGAAATAGTTCTTTTTTTTACCTCTTCCAATGGAATCTCAAGATGGTTTATTTGTACCACAACCACACAACTATGCAAAGATTGTTGTTGTAGTAATTGACGACTCCTTTGGACAAAAGAAAGAAAAAAAAATGAGTACCCTTTTTATAGATAACTAGAAAAAAAAAATGGATCACCTCTTATAAAGTAAAAAAATTATATAAGGTAAATTTTTTTTAAAAGTATAAAATTAAAATTAAGCTTATAAAGGATAAGAGCTATTTATATTTTGTAGTCACTCATATTTTGGAATTTTTTATTTTCGGTACGAATTTAAATTTAGTCGAGCTTCAATATAAATATCGGACAACGAATGGGAAATAAAAAAAAGAATTGTCTGTAAAATATAGTTTTGTTTCTTTTAAGACACACTCAATTATACATATTTTCCTTTTAAAAAAAATACTTGAAAAGTGTTCTTCTCTCCTAGTTGGCATGCTATGTGATTAAGAGACATTGTTGTTGGGAGACTAAAAATATTTATTTTGAAAAAATATTTTTGTTGAAAAATTAAGTGTTTGACAAATCAGTAAAATTGTTTTTAAATGGAAGTAGAAATAGTTTTTTCTGTTGTTGGAAAGAAGCTAAAATTTTCTGTTTTTTTTAAAGTAGAAGAAGAAACCCAAAATTATTTTTCTAAAGACTAAAATATCATTTTCATGTATACATATTTACCAATATATTTTTTATCAATTAATTAGCATATTTCATAAGTTTGGTTAAATTTCATTTAATAATTTTTTATTATTTTAATATAATAAATTTTATAATTTGTTTTACATTTATATATTATTTTTTATATATATTATATTATTTTATAGAATTAGAAAAAGTGTAACAACAATAATTTTATAAGATTAGAAAAAAACAATTAAAGATTTCAGTCTCCCAAAAAAGGTATAATATTGATTGAACCATGTAAATTTTAATTTAATAAAAATAAACTTAATTAATCTTTTTATAATAGATATTCAAAATAGTTTTTCTCTATAAAATAATTTTAATATTAGAAATACATTAATAGTTTTTCTTTTTTATAATTTGACTCTCAAAAGCCCTTTTTTTTTAAAAAAAATCAGTCAAACGCTATTTGCCACACTCTCCCAAAAAAGGTATAATATTGATTGAACCATGTAAATTTTAATTTAATAAAAACAAATTTAATTATTTTTTTAATAATAGTTATTCAACATAGTTTCTCTTTATAAAATAATTTTAATATTAGAAGTACATTAATAGTTTTATTTTTTTATAATTTTGACTCTCAAAAATCTTTTTTTTTTTTAAATATCAGCCAAACGCAATTTGCCAAATACAAATTTTTTTTTCTTCAAAAACACTTTTCTAAAAAATCATTTTAATAAAATATTTCTAAAAATAAACAGTTTTTAGCAGTAATGTCAAGCATGCTCTAAATTAAAGACTCATTTTCTTAACTATAAACCTATTTAACTCATCAAATTCATTACATCAAAATTTATATGGGAATTATATTAAAAAAAATTGCAGGTCATCTAATTTTCTACGAATTATTCTACCAACAAATTTGATGAAAAAATCTCCGTAGGTAAATATTTCCTCAATATTTTAATTCGCATATAGATTATATGTGGATTTTAATGCAATATATTTTTTATTAAAAATAATTTAGTCAGAAGATAGAATTTTCTTGCCGACTTTTTGCAAGTAATTGCACATAAATAATCAAGTAATTCTGTAAGGTTAATATATGCAAAAAAAACACTTGTAAAAAGAGATTATTTTTAAAAAAAATTATGTTTTAAATTTAAATCGCTTTATTTTTTGTGATTATTATATTATATTTATCTTATTATATAATTAAACATCAATATATATATACTTCAACCTAAACGCGAAAAACGTTTGAAATTTTGTTTTCTTTCTACTATTATAGAAGCACGAATTTAACAATTGGTATCAACATGTCTGCTTCTTGATATTTCAATTCAAATTCAGGATAGTTTTGACATTTCAATTATCTATACAAACATACGTGTCTTAACTGTAGTAATTTAATGGTCACCTCATTAATTTGGTACATTAATCATCCTATTGGTTTCGGTAGCTACTAATTAGCATATACTTTTCCTAAAATTAGAAGCCGCAAACAACACACATTACTGCAAACGTTTTCATCATAATAAATATTATAGTGAGGATTGTAAATATTACGAACTAGTTATCATTGCTTGTACGTTTAAAATGTGGTTTGGGGGACTATATGTGGAGCAATTCGACATAAATTGATATCGATATCTCAAAATTTGATAACCTCACCTCCATTAACAACTACTTATGAATTCTTTTTCAAGTTCCAACTATATATTTTTAATGTTAAAATATAAATATTATGAAGCATGTATCTGATCCCCTCTATCAGTTTATACCAAGACAAAGTTGATGTATCTATTTCTTTAGTCATTTTAATATCTAAACAAAGGTAATGATTTTTTTTATAATGACGACTTTTATGATGTTGGACCCGTGCTAGCACGTGCGAGTACCATCTACTTTTGAAGAAAATTATGACTAGAACAATTTTAGAAGCTTCACATTTTTGCTTATTTTTAATTCCTTTGTTTATACACATAATGTTCAATTCATTCGAAATATTTAAATTAATCCGTATATTTGAGATAAGAATAAGAATGCTTAGTATGTTAATAAGGATGTGTAGTGAGGTATTTGAATCATGTAATATGTTAAGTTTTAAAGTCAAGCCAGTTCTGACATCGCAAATTACTTTTATAAATTCTTTGAAATTTGGGTTAGATGTTTTGAAGTTTTCTCTCAATTCATAAAGCATTATAGGGTCTACTATCTATCAAATCGAGGGTTCTACGAATCTAGTTTTCAACACACTAAATCATTTATCTATACAACAACATAGATATATTCACATTTTTACAAAAATACACAACATATATGTGTAGTAAATCTCAGATCAATGAAGACTTTTAAAATTAAGTGAAAATTTATTTACTTCTACATTTTTTTTCTCATGTTTTTTATTGAAAAACTAGAAAACCAAAAACTTCAAACCTGAAATCATCTATATGTGATGTTTTTTACCTAAAATTATTATATTCCTACAATTTTAATAGATATGCAATATTTAAATTCTCTTTTTATAGTTGTGAAAGTCATTTTGTTGTTTAAATCTTTTTTTAAAAATTGCATATACTTTATTGTTTTTTTCTAAAGTGTATTAATGAATGTGAAAAATTGTGCAAAATTCTCTTATACTAGAAGCCACCTCAACTACTACATCCCACTTAAGTTTTTCCTTAGATTTTGGATTCCATTTAAAGTCATTCTAAAAAAATAACACTGGGATCGTTTGGCAGCTCGATAAAAGGAAAGTTATTTATGTATTAATTTTTAAATAATTTATATGATGTTTGGTAAATAGATAGGAATTAAATTATTAATGTATAACATTAATATTATGTTTGGTTGGCAATTTAACAATTGTGTTTAAATTATGAGAAAATCTATGTATTATTTTATGTCAGATCGATAATAATTTTTGTTGTTTCAATATTATTTGATAATGTAGATGCATTTCTCCATATCTACAACATTAGCAGAGATATTTCTTTCAGATAATATATTACTCTTTAATGGTAATACTCCCTTCGTTCACTTTTACTTGTCACTTTTGACATATTAAGAAAAGACAATTATTATTATTTTTACATATTTTAGCCTTAGCATTAAATACAATTTTCTTCAAATCTTTTGCCAAGGCCTAATGCTAAACATCAATTAATAGGGCTAGTATGATAAAATACTTATATTAATAATTATTTTCTTAATGGTGTGTCAAGTCGAATAGTAACAAGTAAAAATGAACAGTAGTCTTATCAGGGAATAATGGAAGTTTTTCCTAAAAAAAATGAGAAATTGTGTTACATCTCATTGGATTGATATAATATGTTTTACATTAACATTATTTCTTATATAATATAGTTTTGGTATATAATTTTTGTCAATTAGTGTTGTCTTCACTTATGAGTACGTACAACTCAAGCTTCACAAAAATAATTTATATTCTTTGAAAAAAAATTATTAGCCATAAGAATGCCATTCTTTCTTTCTATTGTAGAAAAGACAGAAAAATAATTGATAAAATACTTGAACAATTTATAAAGGAATAAAAATTAAAAGCACAATTTCTTGATAATTTTTAAATTGTGCACCAAAGTTTCATGTAATTCACTTTTTGTGATTTCAACTGTAATGTGACCATTCATATTTGCTTTAATACTAAACTTTTCAAATATATTTAAAGAAAATACAATTATTTTTTAAGTTTTAAACTAAGCATTTTAAAATTAACATCATCTGAAACTTCTTCTCTAAAAATAACTAATGATCATTATTGAAAGTAATACTATAAAAAGGAATTATTGTATATGCTGGGCCCCTGCATGGTACAATTATAACCTACTTACTATATAAGTGAAAAATGAAAAAAATAAATAATGAAAGACTAAAATAATGCTCAATAGAGTGTATTACACTAAAATTATTTTTTATGTAGTGTTTAGTTTGATGTACTAAAATAAAATACATAGCATAGTTTCTATACCAAAAATGTTTGGTTACAAAAATATTCTTCACACTTTTTAGTTTTGAAAAATCAAAAACATCTTAAAGAGAAATTTGAGGGGTAATTATGTTATTGATCAATCTAATACATGTGTTGAAATCCTTTGTATTACCAATATATAAAAAATTATGATATTAATACACATTTCAATAGATAATAAAATATATAATATATTATTTTTTTCTAATACACTTTACAAAACGATCATAAAGATAAATTGAATCACACAGTTAACAATAATTGTGGTAGATGGAACAATTCTCCACATTCATCTGATTTGATGTAGTCATTTAATGAATATACGTTTTTTTCAAGAATAAAATGAGTATCACTTAATTTTAAAAAAAAAATATTTTAATATAAAGTAATTTTGAGTTAAATCAGTAATGATCATATTTTTACCAATATATTATATTCTTATAAATTTATTATTCTTTCGTTCATTTTTATTTATTCATTATCTTAAAAATAAATTTTCATTTTTACTTATTCACTACAGTATAATACTAATTATTTTTTTTGCTTTACCTTTAGTATTATTTATTTATTCCAAATCATTTTTCAAGTAAAACTATACAACAATTTATATGAGCGATCATGATAAAATATACACACTTCATTAATTAAAATAAACAAAAGAAGTAATAAATGAGAGTCGTTGTAAGCATAAAATATTTAACCTTCAAGAAGATTAAATAAACTATTTATTATTTTATTGGTGGGTGAAAATCATTTTTTCCTCCAACTTTGTTTAAAAACAAGTTCAGTTCTATGCTATGAAGAAAATTTGTTCTTCATGTTGTCTATATTAATTAAAAATAAATATAGAAGTGCGTCATTTATACAATTTTTTATCATTTAATTATATTAAATTATTTATAATTTAATATAAATATTAAGTACAAATAAATATGATTCATATACTCGTGGCATGTCTCATGCACTCATATTATTATGATTATTAGGATTATTGTTTAGGTGGAAAATCTAATCGTTACAGTATTATATTTACAATATTGTTCATGGATATAGTTTTGTAAAGGCCAAAAATAAAAAAATAATAAATTAAGTTTTCCGAATAATGTTCTTGGGAAGGGGGATCTAGTCCATGTGTTACATGTGGTGAGTAGGTCCAAGAGTGATATGGAAAAATAGGAAGAAACTAGGGAGATAAATATAGGTTTATTAATTTCTTTGTTTCAATTTGAATGATATTTTTTGAGATTTAAATACATTTATTTTTTAGTATAATTTTTTCATACGTTGTTTATATATTTTAAATTGTAAATTATTACAATTTATAAAATTTTTTATAAAATTTTTAAATATATAAATTTTATTTCTAAAAATGTGAAAATTTCATATTTGAATTTGTTAACAAACTAAACAGTTTAACTCTTGAAATTCTGAGAAGATAGATGACAATAACTTTTTTAAAAAAAGGCTTTTATCTATTCTATTCCCTTATCCTTATTATGTAAGCATTTGTATTTTTGTACTTGTCTTTTTACATTTCTTATCATTTTCTTTCACTTCTATGCTTAATTTATTTAATTTAATACAACTACTTTCATGTATTTTTATTTTTAAAAGAGAAAAAAAAAAATCCTACCAAAACCTCTTATTTTCCTATATATGACTTCCTATATTCAAACCTAACAAGGACCACCATATCCCCTGATATGAGGTCAAAAATATATATTTTAATCATTATTTGTTTCATATTTATTATTTATATTTATCTTTTTTTAGCATGAATTTTATGAATTGTGCTAAATAGTGTATTTTATTTATAGGAGTAAATCAATGTAAAGTTGAAGAAGTTTGAAGCTAAAATGAATTAAAAATAAAAAGTTGAAGAAGAAAATCAAGCTGACAACTTAATAGATTAAATTCAATATTATAATGTATTTTTCTACTATTATATAAGAGGGAGTTTGCTCAAAGCAGACTCCTCTCCGTCAACATGTCTGCTTGGGATAGTAGGGGTAATATTGATAGTTTCTAATTATCCTGTTCAAAACTGTTGTACTTTATGATGTTAAATGTGTGCTTTCTTCTAATTTGACAAAATAGCCAGAGTGTTAATTTCTCTGTATGTTTCACTTTTAAGTATGAAGTGAAGCCAACTACGTACTTCAATCTATTCTTCCAAAGTAAAAAGAAAAAACAATTACTCTACTAATTTACTAACCAAATAAAATAGTATATTCAATTTTATAATGGTATGCATAATATATAAGGTTAATTTATATTATCTTCGTATTAATAACATGCAATCTTAATAATAGAATATAAATTTTATTCGGAGTAATCAATTACTTTTTTACCTATTATTACTGTATTATACAATTTTTTAGTATGTTATCTAATAATTTGATAAATAAACTTTGTTCAAAAATATTTTTTACGAAAATATTCAAAAAATAATAAAAAATTCGCATAATAAAATGTTTTTTCGTGCAATCAAACTTTAGTTTATTCTAATTTTTAAGTATGACAATTGTATATAGTATAATAATACATAAATTTCTACAAAACTACTCATTTTCTTCAAATTTAAGGAAAATGACTTCCCTTCCAAAATTAAGAAAAACATTTTCCAAAACTCTACTTCATCCCTTAATTTTTTTTCTTACCCTACCCACCCGTACCCGACCCTCCCCATTCAAAAAAATAATAATTAAAATTTAAATTTTTTATTATTTCTAGAATTTCAAATATATTTTTATCTCTACTACCAAATCAGCCCCCTCCCTCTCCAAACAAAAAAAAATATAAATTATTTTTAAAAAATGTTTCAAATTTTAAGATTTTTTTAGGTGGCTGACATGCATCATTACATAACGAACAGATTTGAAGTAATTTATCTTTATGTTAGCACTAATTAATCATATTATATGCAAAAATCTTAATAATAGAATACATTTTATCCCTATAAAAATTTAGTCTCCAGAGTGAGAAAAAATAGTATACCATATTTGGAAATTTAATAAACATAATGAAATATTTTTATGTGCAATCAAAATTTAAATTATTCTAATTTTTAGTAATGAGTTATATATGATCAACTTAAATAATATTTAAAATTAGACAAAAAAATTAAAATGGAGAAAATTCTATTATACTCATAAAATTTTAAAGACTTGAATTAGAATGTATTTTTTTATCAGGACTTCAAAATAACTAAGCTCATACTTAAGGAACAACTTCGTTAAGAGACAAACTATATAGATATTATTGTAAGAATTAAATTCTAATTTAAAAAGTGTTACGTAAATTAGTAATGCAACAATACTTAAATTTTCGCATAACTTACCTGATTTATGAGAAAAACAATCAAAATGTAACATAAATTAACAATGATTTTTATATATTTCCATTAATTTTAGAAAATAAAGGATAATGCCATTCACATAAGATTTTTGAGAAAAAAGAGTGAAAGGATT